>NJDC01000353.1:299867-314691 GCA_002245475.1 Calephelis virginiensis | reverse complement strand
ATAAATTAATTGCGTGAAAAACGGGCCTGTTTCTGCAAGTGGGCAATAAAAGCTTTTAAATCACTTCAAACGAAGAAAACGCCAGACTTGTGGGGACATTCTGTTAAAACGGTTGCATCAATAATTTATGATATTACACCACATTTGGCCATTATAATTAAAAATTTTATATTTTATAATCTTAAGTACCTAAGGGTTTCCCTGCAAGAAAAATTCAAAGAAATAAATATTTTAACCATCAGTTTTAAATATAAGAATTTAATTTATATTAAAAAAAAGTAATTTATATTATAAAAGTTATATTAAAAAAAAGGAAAGAATAACCGAAATTGGTCTATTCGATTAGGCATAATGCGATGACCAAGAGAAATGGGGGTATATTTTTATATATCAGATAAAAAGATATAGAACTCTGTATTTAAAAATGAGTATAATTCATGTCATGTTGGACGACTTTTAGTAGATGCTAAAAGTGTTATTTATTTTTCATAAACTTGAACATATTAAAAATTAGTAGAGCTCATATTATGTTCGACGACTTCTAATAGATGCTAAAAGTATTTCTTTTATTACACTTTAGCAAAAAAATAATGTGAAAAACTTACTATCATGTCCGATGTCTCGACATGTGTTATGTATATAAAAAATGAGTATCATTCATGTCATGTCCGACGACTCTTAATAGATGCTAAGATTGTTCCTTTTTTAAACTTAAACATAACTTCGATGACTTTTAATAAGCGCTGTATTTTATGAACATAGGCTAAGGTACTTCAAACTTTGACATTAAACTCTTTCTTTCTTTAGGTTTTGGCATTAGACAAATATAAATTTGCATCAAATTTACCAAAATCAGGATTCAATTATAAACAGTCACAATTCGTCAATAAGTCATGTCCAGGGTATTGGGTAAAGCGGTGGCTTCATTACTCAAGCTCATAGAGTGAGATTTGGCGGCAACAAGAAATACACGAAACGCTTATTTCTTCACGATTATTTTATTTCTGTACTTTCACTAAAATTGACTAATTTCACTTAATCTAAACACGAAATTCAATAATTATGAAAAAACTTCTACCATTTTTTGGTGTTTACCTTTAATTGTTTGATACAATTAGCTCTTAATTACATTAAGCGTTGAAGCTATAAAATGTTTTTATATTGCATGCAAACGTTGATAAATCTGATAAATAACATAAATAAAATCTTTTCTCTCAATGGCGCCAAACTCCTGACATTAAACTTTACAGTTATTTTACAGATTATAAAGTCCACTTACGCTTTGAAGTACTAGTCTATGTTTATTAATAAGGCAGTAAAAATATTCCTTTTTAGCATATAAAAAATGAGTAGAACTCGCGTCATGTCCGACGACTTCTAACAGAGGCTAAGCATATTTTAATTATTGACGCTATCTGAGCTGTCAAGTGTCACACATTTAAAGTGCCTAGTTGCGACGTTCTGTGGGCGTGTGTGTTGGCATAATTTTAATTGAGGTAAATTGAAATGAAAAAGTTGAGCAATCTACATTAAGTTTTTATAATTAAGCCCAACTTGCATTAAGGTATAATATATTTTTCTTATTTCAGATGATAAACTATTCATCTGTCATATTTTCGTGTTGTCATACTGATTTTTATGTTCTAAAAAAAATGTTCTAGTAACTTATTATTCTATTAAAAGGCAAACAAGCAGACCGATTTCCCAATGGTGAGAAATTCACGTCGTACAGATGTTAACATTGGGTAGCCGACCGTAATTAGGGACCCCAGTCGTTTAGTGCAAGTAGAAAACAAAGGAATATGTTTTTATTTAAACTAAGTACACTTGTATATTTTTTTAGTCAGGTAACTTAATATTTAACATTTCTTTCATTTCAAAACACTCAATAATATAAAATACAATAATTGTTTTGTTAAATTATATAATTATAATTGAGAAAATATTAAACATTCATAAAATGTCAAATTTCAATTCCTATGTATAGACAATGTATACAAATTTATAAAATGTCACAAGAATTATTAAGGAGTTTTGGCGCCATCGTTAATGAAGGTGGTCGTAATTTTTTCATTATCTATTAGTATCGTCTATTTCCTCGCTGCCGTCAGATCTCACTAGTTTAGCTTGAGTAACGATAGGCTTCCCACCTACTCATCACATTGTGGGGCTTAATGTCCTCGGCTATCCGTGGGTGCCCTTGTTGTGCCTCTGCCTACCATTTCGGGGATACGGACGTGAAGATACTTCTTTTTTTAATCAAACAGAGGGATTTCCTGATGGTAAGAAATTCACGCCTCCTCCACTCCAGAGACACCAAAGGTGGTAATTATGCGTAGCCAAACCGAGGCTGGGATGTTAGGCCTCGAGCAAAAGTAAGTTTACCGGCTGCCTTACCCTCCAAACCGGACCACGTCAACGGCAAGCACTGAAGTTATGGCGGCAGAAATAGATAAGGAGGTGGTACCAATCCGGGCGAGTTGCTGCGAAACTCGACCACCTAGTAGGATGTCACGGTGGTAGTGACGGTAAGCCTATGCTCGCCTTTTACGAGCAGTCTGGCAGGAAGGTAGATTCTATTCTGCCTGGAGATATTCTATGCCTTTAAGATTATATTTCTGGTGATAGAGAAGTTGTGGCTATGTTGATTTTCTTAGCACATTTCTTCAGAGGTAAAATATGCCGTCTATCCCCGAAACCACAGTTCAGTTTGCAAATACACTTTGTCAAGTGCGTACCAAATTTTGTTCCAAATTTCATATAATTAGTAAATATCTCCTGTGTCGTTATGCACTGTATCGATTAACGGCCAATGTTAATAATGTATCTCAATCTAATGGATTTCAAGCAATCTAGATAGCTGAGTATCCGCCGGCCTATCCTATATTTGATTCCCATATTTATCCTGTGCACAGATATATTATTGGCAAGCGATAACATAAAAATGGATCAAAATATCAATCTTGGACAGCGAGTTTTGGATTAGGATTGATTATTAATATTGGCCGTAAGAAAGTACAAGCCGACTTGAACATGGCTGATTTATTTCTGACTACCCACGCCCATCAATTTGAGATTTGGCCAACCACTAGCTAGTTATCCTATCTGTAGTTGTGATAGGTTTAATTTTTGTCATATATTTTATAAGAAAACACAAAAAATAGTAAATTACGATTGCTTATTACTGAGTAAACAATTATAATTACGACGTTAAAAATGTTACGTTTTAGTTATACGTTTATTAAAATTTGAAATTAGTTACAATGTTTAACTTTTTGGACAAAATCCTCCCTTTTTTAAGTTTAAGGAGGTTATAAGAAATTTTTAGAAAATAAACAAAACCGTAGATGTTTCTAACAAAATAAAAAAATGCCACCAATAACCCTGTTCTTCAGAAACCAAACAGCTTCTAAATAAAACATGGCATGGTATTACTCACTTACTTACTTATTTGTAATATTTCTGTTATTCGAGTTTTTGTACCTGGTTAAGTATTTTCATGCATAGTTAATTTTCATTACTCCTTCAGAAACTAGAACCTCGTTTCTCCAATTTGACTATCACATATATGTAAGTGACTTCAAAATGTTCATTAAAGAAAAATCACATAACTTTAATGCAGTGCAATATTAAAATAAATAAAACAGGAATTTTATTACTAGTTTTTATGTAATTCTGAAGTTTTTAAAGTAATGTTAAGTAAGTTGAAAATATTTTACTTACACATTTGGTGACACCGGTTTCAGAGACCTGGGGGCTGATTATGTATCTCAGTTGCCAACTAAAATGGAAAAGTGTACATCAAATAGCTCTCAAATGACGTGTTTTATATTTGCTATCTCCAGTGACGAACATAAATAAAATAGAGATAGCAGATACAAATGACGTCATTTGATTTACACTTACACTTACCCGGTCTCTCTGACATATACGTCACCAATGGCGGGTTATTATCGGTAAGGAAAATTTGTCTTTTATAGGTTAAATTTACACTATCTATATAATAACGCATGGGTAAAAAGTGGCAAACATTAATTTACAAGGAGCGGTGAAATAGCTGGATCGGGAGCTGACTAAATCCAGCCCTGTTTTTCACGAAGTATTCAAAAATCTGATTACTTACTACTACTTACAAAGAGTTTTGGCGCCATCGAGAGAAAGGATGGTCGAAGTTTTTTCATAATTATTGAATTTCCCGTTGATATTGAGTGAAATGAGTCAATTTTGTACAATTTTGTTCAGTGAAAATGCACAAATGAAATAATCATGAAGAAATTAGCATATCGTGTATTTCCTTGTTGCCGCCAAATCTCATTACACGAGCTTGAGTAATGAGGCCACCGTTTTACTCAAGACCCTGACATGACTTACTGACGACTTATGACTGATGACTAATTAAAATTGATATAAAATTTGATGTAAATTTATATTTGACTAATGGCAAAATACTAACGTGAAAGCCAAAACCTAAAGAAAGAAGAAGAACTACTTACAGAAAGTAGGTCCGAGTTGACTTCCAATACCGACTTATTGTTATGACCCGTTTATGCATAATTCAATATTTCGTAACAATGCTTCGGACCGATCGTACCAATTAATTAACAACTGGCGCCATACTTGTGTAAAGTTTAGTTTACAATCGTATTCGTTGTTTCAATGTTTGGGATATAATACATTAGCATATAATATATAGTGTTAGACTCGACTTCATGAGGTCCCGGATTCAAATCCTGGACAAAAAAGAAAATGTGGTATTTCCAATTTCTAATAAAAAAAAGTTTTCCCCTATTGAATATGTGCCCGGTTGGCGATAGGCTTGCCACCTATCACATTGTGGGACCTCGTGTCTTCGGCTAGTCGTGGGTGCCCTGGTTGTACCTCTGCCTACCTCTTTGGGGATATGGGCGTGAAGATACGACTATACTATACAAATTTTGTTACTATTGGTTCAGTAATTTGGCGTGAACGCGTTCATGATACATCAAACAGACCAAAATTGCTAGAAGTTTCCTGTAGTCCATTTTTGTCTTCTGCACTCCCTTTTTTGTAAATATCTTTAAGATACAGAATTCACTCTCTCACAGTTTTATACAGGGTGACTGACCTTCCTGCCTAGTTAAGATTCCTGCGATACTTCTGGAGAGCACTCGGTATTCGAAAATGTTAGAAGTGTCGTCTTGCCCCTTTTTGTGTCTTTCATTCACTTTTTTGTAAATATCTTTAATGTACATTATTCACTCTTAGATCTTGATGTAGGAAGGCAACACTAATACAGTTTTTTTTTAATTACTACTGTTGTGTACGTCTAGAGACTTTTACAACGTCACCGGGCTGGTGGATGAGCACAGTGCTCAGCCAGAGATTGAAATATGGGTGGGGCCTAGGACCCCCTTCCCTAAGGGTGTATCGTGATTTGCGTCGGAGGAGATCGTGGCTGTGTTCCGCCCAGGGTTTCGCGGGTTTGTATGGGGGTCATCGCGGTCTAGTATCACGTGACGGGGCCTTCGGCGAAGCGGAGATGGCTCCGTCTGGGAACATAATTGTTGGACTTATACAGTGTATTCTGTGTTCATAGCGCGCTGCGCGAGACATGCGTCCCCGATGTGTCCAAGTATTGCTCAGGATTTTCGGTGTTCTGCTTACTAAGTTTACTAAGTAATTTTATATATAGTATTAATAACAGAAATAATAGCAGATGGATTAAGAAATTCTCGCCGCCCAGAGACACCAAAGGTAGTAGGTAATGGTGCGTTGCCAACCTGAGGCCAGGATGTCAGGATGTTAGGCCTCGAGCAAAAGTAAGTTAACCGACTACCTTAACTACCAAACCGGAACACGTCATGACTTTATGGCAGCAGGAATAGGTAAGGCGGTGGTACCAATCCGGGTGAGTTGCTGGGAAGCTCTACCACCTAGTCAGATGTTATAATGCTAGTGACGATGAACCTATGCTCGCCATTTACGAGCTGCCTGGCAGGAAGGCAGATGGTCTATTCTGCAAAGGAGCCCTAACCAACTCGGGGAAACCAACTATCACGTCCTTAAATATTAAAGGTAAATCAGCGGTCAGTCCCGTAATTAAAAACTACTTAAATTTAAGATACTCGTAGAATACAATTTATTTTTATATAATGAAATCAGTTACCGAGGGTGGTATTCCCAAACGATTATGACTTAGGAACCTTCAAGAACTCATTCCTTAAAGGTCGGCAACGCATCTGTGATACTCCTGGTGTTGCGGATGTCCGTGAAGTGACCCCCTTGCTGATTTGCCTGCTCTTGTATAAAAAAAATATACTCGTACGTTGCTTTCCTTGCTATAAAAATTAAATAAAATGTCTTTGAATTTGGTCCAATATGAAGTTGCCTTTGTATTCTATTATTTTCTACTTAGGGGCAGATTATAATGAAGAAACATTTTTTTTACCAAAGTTTCAATAATCTTTACAAATTAAATTGGTTTCGTAATATTGGCAAAATGATCAGAATAAATAAGCAGTAGCTTCAAAAGGCTTTATTTTATGTAAAAAAACCTTACTTCTTATCGTCGACCCTTCTTATTCTAGACATAATTAATAAATAACACAAGTATTTTCCAAAAAAATAATTGTAATAATTGTAATCTCTGTGGTCTAGAGGTCCAGCGTTGGACTTAATATCTTGAGGTCATGAGTTCGATGATTCATTCGGGCAAGAAAAAAATAGAAAATGTGTATTTTCAATTTTGTGATATAAATAACGTTGCCCGGGATTGGATATGTGCCCGGTTGGAGATAGGCTTGCAATGTGGGCCTTAGTTTCTCCGTACGGTAGTGCCTCTGCCTAACTCTTCGGGGAGATGGGCGTGAAGATTTAATTTAAAATTTATAATTTAAGATTTGTATCTAAAATTTTACAGTTTCTATCGTCGGCACTTGGTAGAATTCTATAATACGATGATGAAAGTTGTACAAATTAACTTACACACATACGTTAATTTGTACACACACATACACACATTTGTAAAAGTGTACCAGCTACTTAATCGTAAATTAAATTTTCCAATATAATCAAAAATTAAGTTGCTAGAAACTTTGCATTTACTAGTTAATTAACAAACAAGTTGTAATGGCGACCCGAAACTACAAAAGCTTTCGGTAATTGATTCTGGATGGCCAGCTACAAGCCGCTGTGTAATTTCCCTCGGTAAATGTAAAGACATTACTGCCAAGATAAATGAATTTACTTGCAAAAGATAGTTTTAAAATGTTACACTATTTTTTCAATAAGCACCTCTTAAAGAGAGCATTCAAAAAACTATAGCAGCGGCACGCTATGATGGCAGGTTTGACAGATTACAATGCCATGTTCTTTTCCTTCTTTAGGTTTTGACATTCACGTTAGTATATTGCCATTAGTCATGTAGAAATTTGCATCAAATTTTCCAAAATTGGGATTCAATTATTATAATAAGTCACAAGTTATAAGTCGTCAATAAATCATGTCAGGGTCTTGGATAAAGCGGTGGCCTCATTACTCAAGCTCATCTAGTGAGATTTGGTGGCAACGAGGAAATACACGATTCGCTAATTTCTGTATGATTAGGTATTTCATTTGTGCATTTTCACTGAACAAAATTGTCCAAATGCCACTTCAATAATTATGAAAAAACTTCGACCATCTTTTCTCTTGATGGCGCCAAAACTCAAAAGAATTTATAAGTTTTTTAATAAAATGAAAACGTAGGTTTACTTAACATACAAACATCAAAGTGGTCGTCATAGCGAGCTGTTGTATGAAAGACGACTGACAAAACATACTACAAAAAGTATGAAACACAAAATATGTTTTCACTGATTTTGGTACGAAGAAACTACAATGTTTTTTTAATGCAAACTCAAAAATTAGTTACTATTTTTACATCCGTATCTCCGAAAAGGTAGGCAGGATTTAACCAAGGCATCCAGGATTAGATGAAGATCTATATATTAATATGTGAAGTAAAAACTTTGGACCCCTTTTTACGAAAATTGCGCTGACGGAGGAGTATGAAATTTAGCACACTTAAAGTTTATGTGTAGGAGAAGTGCAGAACGGTAATATTTTTTAATGATAATGTTTATAAAGTGCATTAATTCAAAAAATAAAACATTATACGTACTACCATGCATTAGTCACACACAAACAAATATATTGATGATAACGGTAAAAGATCACAGATAGTGCACTAACTATTCAGGAATCAAAGTAGTTGGTCTTGAGAAATGAAGATGGCGTTCTTATCAACAAGATATTAAAATTTATCATGGTCCAATTTCAACCAATGGGCGACCACTAGTATTTATAGTCGCATAACGTGATTGGAAGCAATACCATTGCCAACCATTGGCGTTGGCGTTGGCTATGGATAAGTCACAAAACCACAGAGGCGATTTTAAACTAACCTTTATAATAATAAAGTAATCAATTTCTTTGTATTTTTAAACTTGTATATTAAATGACATTCAAAAGGGTTTTTTAAATCGCGTATTTCTGTTTGATTAAATCATTTTCATTGCATTTTTTATTTTCCCAACTTTAACGAGTACTTACAGGTACTGATACTAAATAATATATAGCTAATAGCTGACCCAGGATTTTATGTGTCGTAAATCCTAATACTTTTAATGTGAAATAAGCGGAACTCAATATTCGACCCCTTCCTGACCCTTTTTATAATATCGTGGCTTAAGTACAAAATATTATGAAGTCTAAAATATTATATGTTTGCTATAGTACAGGCACCCCGTGTTGGTCCGGGCTCCTTTGTAGAATAGACCATCTACCTTCCTGCCAGGCAGCTCGTAAAAGGCGAGCATAGGCTTACCGTCACTAACACCGTGACATCTGAATAGGTGGTAGAGTTTCGCAGTGATTCGCCCGGATTGGTGCCACTGCCTTACCTATTCCTGCTACTATAACGTCAGTGCTTGTTGTTGACGTGTTCCGATTCGGAGGGTATGGTAGCCGGTAAACTTACTTTTGCTT
This sequence comes from Calephelis virginiensis, assembly GCA_002245475.1. Lineage (NCBI taxonomy): Eukaryota > Metazoa > Arthropoda > Insecta > Lepidoptera > Riodinidae > Calephelis > Calephelis virginiensis. The sequence continues at coordinate 305,685 of NJDC01000353.1, read as the reverse complement.
GAAGCCCAACACCCAGCCTCAGGTTGGAAACGCACTATTACTACCTTTGGTGTCCATAGGCGGCGTCAATTTCTTACCATCAGGAAATCCGTCTGATTGTTTGCCTTCCAATATCATAAAAAAAACAATGATAATAAAATATATCCTAAATACATCTCTACCTTCAGCCTCGTTTTGAGTCATCTTGCCGAACCCAAAACTTAGTATTATGAGGTGTCTAAAAATAAAACTATACATATAAGAATGAATGAATGAAATGAAAGAAAAGAAAGAATAATCCCTCTCTCCTAACGAAATGGTTCTCGTATCACACCTGAACTAATAGACCAATTTTGCTAATTTTTTTTGTTATGTCAGGCGAAGGTTCAAATTGCAAGGAAAATTGAAACACTAAAAAAAATATCTTCAATTTCATCTACCAAATGTTATCTACCAGACAAAATTATTCATTGTAATCAATTATTTTTTGCAGGAATATCAAAGAAAAAAAAATTCAAATTAAGGGTCTACATATTTTCTTGAAAAAAAAGTATCGTCACGCCCATATCCTCGAAGAGGTAGGCAGAGGCACAACCAGGGCACCCACGACTAACCGAAAACACTAAGTTCCACAATGTGATAGGTGGCAAGCCTATCGCCAACCGGGCGCACATATCCTATCACGAGCAACATTTTTTTATTTGAAAATTGGAAAAAAACAATTTTCTTTGTGTTGCCCGAACCGGGATTCGAACCCAGGACCTCATGCAGTTAAGTCCAAAAGCTGAACCGCTAGACCACAGAGCTAACTAAAGCTTTAATTTATGCAAATTCTTAGCTTTTAATGAAAATCGATATTAAGTTCGCCGGGTCGTCTAGTCTTCAATGTTTATAGTCACAATATTATGTGTATTATCTGTAAACAGCGTTTCTGCGTGACAATTTTACCTATATACAATATCGATATACCTAATAACAAAATAATTAAATAAAATGTAGTTATGGGTTTTACATTGTCGGTGCTCACCCTTCAAAAACTTTTCACGAAATAATATTTAGTTCCCATTCTGACAACTGAGCCTTTACCATGAGTTGGTATGTATTACGTTCGGTAAGTTACGTGTCGAAATCTATGACACTTTTGCTCTGAAAATGTGTTTCTCATAGTTACCAATAGAGGCGCTGTTCCAAGTTCTCATACAAATAATTTACAGAGACGGTAGCGAGTATAGTAAACTTGACAAGCTGTAAACTCATGGAAAGTAAAAAGTTAAGTTAGATAAGTTCAACTATAAGAATGGAATATGTCTTTCCTTAAATGTCTTCATTGTCACCGAAGCTCGATACCGCGCTGACTCAACTCAAAATCAAAGCTGGACCGAACTATACATATATTTTAATTCGAAGATAAAAAAAGGAACTTAACGGAGACACATTATGCCAGAAACTTATTCATTCTTACTTTAAATATGAGTAGGTAATCTTTGCTGAATAAGTAATTTATGTCCAATGAAACTACAACAAGTCGACTTAGTTTTTAATTGATTAATTTTTGGCTATGGCTTTTAAACTTCCTTGAAGTAAGCGCTTCCAAATGAAAAAAAGATTTTTTAAAATCGGTTTAGAAGTTACGCAGAAACGCAGATACGCAGAAGTATGTTAATTATACATAAAAAAATATATGGGAGTCGAACACATAACCTTTTCCTTTTTCCAAGGCGGTAAAAAGGTTTTGCATCCTATATACAGGATGACTTTCAAAGGACCGGCCAAATTTTAAAACAAGAAAGTTTAGGCTAAATTGATAATGCATTTTAAATATTATAGCTGAATTGTAGTGTTTGTTTTAAAAACATTCGATTGAAATGGTCCTAGTTAATACGTCGCCTGTTGTCACGCTATGTCGTGCCTAGTACGGGTCATGACGTCACCAGCCTGCGCATGCGATTGCGGTCGACGGGAACCCGTTGAACGCTTTGCTTAAGTTGTAACCATACTTTCAATTTTCATTTTTTTAAATACTTATAAGATTGAAATTGTTATCGATTCCCAACATTCTATCAAAATTTGGCTGGTCTTTTAAATATAACCCTGTATAGCTTCTTTATTATACCTCCACACCATCGACCTACAGTGAGGTTCGAGTTCGATTTTTGACGCGACGAACACGAACCTAGTTAGGCAGGTCTGCTTGAATCCTGACATTTGGGACTCGATACTCTCTACCTATCTCGAAAGAGACTTGGCGTGAAGATATGGTATATTGCAGTGGTGCCTATACTTTTTGCTGTGAATAAAATAAAATAAAAAAAAAACTTGAGAAAAAGTTAAGGGTTTAAGATTTCATTTCTTCATTTTATGTTATTTTTTTATTAGTAATAATCTATTAGTATATATCTATTAGCAATAATAACACTTATTTATATTATCATTTATTTTTATGTGGTAATTATAAGTAGTTATTAGCAGTTTTACATAGTTTCTTACTATTTACACATTTTTTTCTTTTGGCACCACGCACGCAGTCATAGCGTCGCCTGTTGGCATCGTCCGTCAGTTCGTCACATAAATAAATGAATTGAAAAAAAAAACGGTCGTAATGCTCAGTAGGTAATTTATAAATTTTCGAAAATAAGATCCTGTAGATACTAACTGGCTTAACCTCTAAGATCGACCGTGGAACCTCTCGTGATCGACCTGACGATCGAGATCGACCGTTTGGGCACCGGTGGTATACTGTATAATATACATCTAGGTATTTGTGTTTCTAGGTCTGGGTGTATTTAATAAATTTGTTCGGGTATCTGTTTCATGTATTAGTAACGATGACTAACACTTATAACACAAGCGTATAAGCTTACTTTGAGGCTAAATTCAATATGTGTAATTTTTCCTGGGACAGAAAAAAAATAATAAATATCCTTGAACAAATTACACAAATTGAATCTAACCTCAAAAGTAAGCAAATTATATGTTTGTGTTATGGATGTTAGTCAACGATACTAATACGTAGAAATACTTAAATAGATACCAGAATAAATTTAATGAAAACCCAGACCCGGAAATGCAGACGTCTAAATGTCCATCACACAAATGCCTGCCCATGTCGGGAATCGAACTTGAGCTTCGTGGTTGATCTGTGTAGTTAGGTGTGTACTCTAGCCACTCGACCAATGAGGCCGTCAAATTTATTTTATTAATGTAATCGTTAGTAATAAGTATTCGTACAAAAATGTGCACGCGCCCTTATATCTGCAATTTATCTAGAAGGACAAATCAGTTAAACGTACTATATACAAACGTGTTAACTAGATTCATCAATTCTATTTAACTAAATTAAAATGATATACAGTTGCTAGGGACTTTTAAAATGTACTAAAGGTTGCCCGTTGGTCGAAATTCGACCATAAAAATTTTAATATCTTGTTGATAAGAACGCCATCTTTATTTCTCAAGACCAACTATTTTGTTTCCAAATTTATAGTGCGCCATCTGTGATCTTTCATCAATATCATCAACATATGTAGTGTGGGTGATGCTTTATTTATTGATTTAATGTACTTTATAAGCATTATTATTGATAAATATTAGCGTTCTGCACTTCTCCTACACATAAACTATAAGTGTGCCAAATTTTATGCTCCTGCGTCCGCGCAGTTTTCGTAAAAAGGGATCCAAAGTTTTAGGATCACGTATTTATATATAGATTTTTTATAACATACATTACTTAAGTATACACTTTTTATAACAATTAAGTTTGACTAATAGTATTGTAGCTGATCCAACAAACGATGTCTTGTCCTACCTATGAATATTGATTTTTTCATATAAAACCTTATCGCCTCTGTGGTCTAGCGGTCCGGCTGTTGGACTTGACTGCATGAGGTTTTTTTTAATTTTCTAATAAAAAAAAATGTTGGTCGGGATTGAAAATGTGCCCGGTTGGCGATAGGCTTGTCACTTATCACATTGTGGGACTTAGTGTCTTCGGCAAGTCGTGGGTGCCCTGGTTGTGCCTCTGCCTACCGCGTCGGGGCGTGAAGATACTTTTTAAAACCTTCTGACAGCTACTAATACAACCAAAAAGAAATTAACAAATTCGGTATATCTGTTTAGGCGTGTTGTGATTACTGCGACGGAATAATAAATCTATTTATATATATATATAAGACTAACCAATCCGGTGAACTTCGATCCCTTAATATAAACAGCTACTATCAGTTTGAATAGAAAAAAAGACGGGTTGCACTCCGCGAATGCCGGCAGAAGTGAAAACTTGAATATTAACTTTGTGCATTTTTGATATTTTGGAATGGTTAGGGAATAATTTTGCACGAATTGCTTTAATTATCAGTAAGAAAGTACTATCATTTATGCACAAATATTATTTTCATACTAATAACCTGCTTTTGGCTTGACAAAAACTCGCTAAAATAAGACCACAAGACGGCTAGGAGCGTCGTCATATTACCTGTACATCGAACATTGCTCGTCTACACATAAATCTTATTTTCAAGATGGAATAAATAGAGCAATGTCTGTTGATATTATACGTGTCTGCTATTTGTGATAATGTAATGGTAGGTATATTGCAGCGTATTATCCATTTACCATCCTATACTCTTCGGAAATATCTAAGCAATACAAAAACAGCAATGAATCTACGTTTTGTTTTAGATCTCGCGCCGTCTTATTGGCGCATGCGCAGTGCGCCGTCTTACTTTCTGACGATCTGAAGCGAGTTTAGAAGTTTTTACCCATTCCAAAAAAAAGTGCGCAACGCCGCTAAAGAAGTTTTCACTTCAAAAATATATTTTTTTCTATTTTCAGTGCTATTTTCCGGTTTTCTCTTCATTAGTAATAATTAACAAAACAAAAAAAGTAACATAATTGGTCCGTCCGCTCAAGCGTGATACGATGGCCACGTTTAGTTTGGATTAATTTTTATATTACTTACTTATGCTCGAGTCCTAACATCCCGACCTCAGGTTGGCAACGCACCATTACCACCTTTGGTGTCTCTAGGCAGCGTGAATTTCATACCATCAGGAAATCCGTTTGCTTGTTTGCCTTCCTATAACATAAAAAAATATGTAGAATATCTACATATTTGCGTGGAACATCACATGCAAGAAAGATCACTAAGAGCCACTTGCAAGTTCCGGGTGTAAGTACTTAACTCATATTTAGCTTTTATTTTGAGTTGAAACACTTTTTGTTCTTTTCTTACTTTAGGTATTGTTTTTCACGTTAGTATTTTGCCATGAGTCAAGAAGAAAGTTGCATCAAATTTTATATCAATTTTAATAAATTATAATTAGTCATCAGTCATAAGTCGTCAGCAAGTCATGTCAGGCTCTTGGGTAAAGCGGTGGCCTCATTACTCAAGCTCATGTAATGAGATTTGACGGCAAGGAGGAAATACACGATACGCTAATTCCTTCATGATTATTTCATTTGTACACTTTCACTAAACAAAATTGTACAAAATGCCACCAAAATCGACCAATTTCACTCAAAATAAACACGAAATTCAATAATTATGATAAACTTCGACCATCTTTTCGCTCGATGGCGCCAAAACTCCACCTTTTGATTGACAGTTTAAATCATGATTAAGGCTGGATTTCACTATCGACTACAATTGCGATCAACATAAAAACGCGTTTAGTCAATTGTCAATCATGTCATTTAATTGTGAAAAAAATTTTGGATAATGTCAATATTTTATTACCAAACTATTGTACGTGGTAAATGGAATTTCTAGGGATGGAATTGTCAATTTTAAAAGAGTACTTGCGAGAGCTTATGCACGGGGTCGCAGCCGATACTTGAGCTC
>NJDC01000353.1:265574-299029 GCA_002245475.1 Calephelis virginiensis | reverse complement strand
TTTATGGAAAGCTTTCTCTTGCATAGCTATAACTTGCGTAGGTGTTAATATGACGTGAATGCATCTAAGTCATTATAAATAATGGTTTGATAAGCATTGAAGACAATGGATTGCATCTGGTGGGTGGTACCTTGGTACAATGGCAGATAGAGCCCTTATGATGAGTTCATTCGCCATGTTTTGATTAATATTTATATATGCCTACGAAGGATAACCTTTATCTTTAAGGATCGATCGACGACTCGTTAGTTGAACTCGTAACTCGTAGCTTATGGTAGTTAGGGTTAAACCTAATTATATTTCAAAATTTTGTTCAAATATTAAAACACGATATGTTATAAATCTTAATAATAAATTTGTATAATTTTAAAGATATTTGCACACCACTACGTGGTAGAATATGTTGGTATTAACAAATAAATTTTATAACAGCTTTTAACAAACATTTTCAGCAAATAAATAAATTTGTTTTCAAATAATTAAACTAGTTATAAATATACATAATAAGCTTAAAAGTTAAAGTGTATGTAATTAAATAATATTTTTTATTAATATTAAGATATTTGCACACTAAAATATGGTAGAATATGTTGACATACTTAAATATTTTTGTAACATCTCACTTACACACATATTCCGCAAATAATTCATTTTCTTTCTTTCTTTCTTTCTAACCTTCACGAAAACTTCGATTTCTGGATTGGGCAGTAAATTTTCCACTGCCTGTAGAATGCCGAGCAATTTGCAAGGGAGGAATCCATCGTCTTACATGTCTGCCGCCATATTGAGAGTGTCATATTCCGTATCGGAGAGTAGAGTAGCCTGTAGACTCGCATATTATGCCTAATAGCCGGCTACAGGATAGCGACACACCTATAGCATCTATAGTGTCTATAGCCCACGGTAATCTCTTACTATCAGGAGAGCCGCGTGTTCTCTTTTTTTATGATGTTGGAAGGCAATCAAGGAGACGGATTTCCTGATGGTAAGAAATTCTCGCCGTCTAGAGACACCAAAGCTGGTAATGATGCCTTGCAAACCTGAGGCCAGGTTGTCAGGCCTCGAGCAAAAGTAAGTTTACCGGCTATCTTACCCTCCGAACCGGAACACGTCATGACGTTATGGCGGCAGGAATAGGTAAGGCGGTGGTACCGATCCTGGTGAGTCGCTGCGAAACTGTACCACCTATTCAGATGTCACGGTGTTAGTGACGGTAAGCCTATGCTCGCCTTTTACGAGCTGCCTGGCAGGAAGGCACATGGTCTATTCGGCAAAGGAGGCCGGACCAACGCTCAGATTTAATTAATTTCTCACTTATCTTGATAAATGAAAAATTAATTAAATTTATTTGGTCTGATCATGAGAAACCTTATATGGGACCACCTCGGAACCATGGTCAATTTCAAAAAAATAACTATCAGCATTGGTTAGTTATTGGCCAAAAACCACGTAACAAACATCCAAAAAATCATCCAGAAAATAATCGCCTCTGTGGTCTAGCGATTCAGGTATTGGACTTGACTGCATGAGCTCCCGGGTTCGAATCACGGGTTGGGCAACAAAAAGAAAATTTGGGTTTTCCAATTTTCTAATAAAAAAAATGTTGCTCGGGATTGGATATGTGCCTGGTTGGCGATAGGCTTGCCACCTGGGATGGCTGTCCCACATTGTGGGACTTAGTGTCTTTGGCTAGTCGTGGGTGTCCTGGTTGTGACTCTATCTATCTTTTCGGGGATATGGGCGTGAAGATAATTACTTACTTAAATGTGCCACAAAAAAGTATTAATAAAGTTTATTGCTGGTTTTTTATACATTGAAAAAAATGTTTTCATAAATGTCAACTAACCATAATTTTTTTTGTATTTTTATTTTAAATTTAGTCAGATTTTCATGAAGGTATATGGGTTGAACATGAAATCCAAGCAGACATATTTTATGCATTGAATCATTCGATGTTATCACCAAGCCTATGTTACAGCATTCAGTACGCGGGACTGTCTGGAACCCACGAAGGTGAGACGACAATGACATTAGGGCCTACTACTGTTTGATTATAGTTGACTAGCTGTTTTTTATGATATTGGAAGGCAAACAAACAGACGGATTTACTGCTGGTAAGAAATTCACGCCGCCTAGAGACACGGAAGGTGGTAATGTTGTGTTGCCAACCTTAGGCCGGGATGTTTGACCTCGAGCAAAAGTAAGTTTTTTTTATGATAATGGAAGTCAAACAAGCAAACGGATTTCCTGATGGTAAGAAATTCGCGCTGCCTAGAGACACCAAAGGTGGTATTGGTGCGTTGCCAACCTGAGGCCGAGATGTTAGGTCTCGAGCAAAAATAAGTTTATCGGCTACCTTGCCCTCCGAATCACAATATGTCAACGGCAATTAATTAAATTAATTTATATATCTATTTTAAATCGGAAGCAATTTCTCGATCCCATCGATTTTAATATCTAAAATTATGATAAAATATTATCAATTAGTATTTACAAATAATAATAATAGATAAAATAACAATATTACAACACAACACATTTTTTTAATCAATAAAAAAAAACAATTACTAACACTTATGCAGTCAAGTTGTTTGTTATTTACTTTTAAAAACATTAGTTTTCTGCACAAAAAAAGAAAATGTGAAGTGTGCAAACTATATTTATTTTTATTCTTACAACTAAAACATGTAAAATAAAAGTTCTTATATGTACGTAATGTTTTGTTTTATATGGTAATTCTGCTGCAATCTACTAGTGCATGGATTATTATATGGTCTGTGACAATGATTCTCAATCGAGCACCTATAGACAAATCCTAAGAGTTTTGGCGCCATCGAGAGAAAAATGGTCGAAGTTTTTTTATAATTATTGAATTTCGTGTTGATATTGAGTAAAATTAGTTAATTTTGGTGGTATTTTGTACAATTTTGTTCAGTGAAAGCACACAAATGAAATAATCAAGACAAAATGAGCGCATCGTGTATTTCCTTGTTGTCGCCAAATCTCAATACATGAGCTTGAATAATGAGGCCACCGCTTTTCCCCATGAGCCTGACATGACTTTATGACTGATGACTAATTATAATTGATTAATATTGATATAAAATTTGATGCAAATTTTTACTTGGCTAATGGAAAAATACTAACGTGAAGGCCAATACCTAAAGAAAGAAAGACAAATCATAATCCGATTTCTTTCAAAAGTACCGATTTTTCGATATTTGAATTTGACATTGGATACGAATTTGAATTCTTAGAACAACATCCAAACTACTGGTAGTTAAGTACTGTGCAGCAACTTGCTAGAATAGAAATCCACCGCGTTACTTATTTCTGTCCCTGTAATGACGTGTTTCCGACTTCTGGTCCTGAGAGTAAGGTAGAAGTCTATATCTCGGTCACAAGACAAAGAGATCTGTGAAGTGTGAAATCTATGTTGCTTGTCACGATTGACGACACACTAGTAAGAGAACTACACGTTCGATTGTCTATTACTAGCGTGTAATAGACAATCTCTGTCTTTTACCGTTAAAAATGAAAGAAAATAGGTTCATTCAGTTTGGCGCAACATTTATATAAAAAAATAAAATAATTAAGTTTTCTATGTTTTTTATTCACCTAAATCATATGACACTAGGTGCCTTAAATCTGAATGCCTTTAGACTTACTTTCAAATTATACGGGTTATACCTATCTGTCAAGTGTCATGTGTCACTTAAGCTGAACTTCCTACAAAATTCGGATTTGCTATGTATCTATGGAAGACCTGCCTCTTATTACGTAGTATTTATGTACTCTTTGCCTTCATTAATGTCACTATCTAACTGTTGGACACGGTACCTACTTACATAAATTAGGTTTCTGAAAGGAGGAATCCCATTTGATAAAATTATTAATAATAATTAGTTCATTCCACTGTATTCAGTTTTAGTTTAGTACATTGTACTGTATATGTTTTAATAGATAATCAAACATTGGGTATATTCTAGGTAGTACATTTCTTTTATCCATTCACCGTTCTTTCGGTTCGCTAAAAGAAATCTCTCATCTTTTGTATATAAATCATTAGTCACTTGTGTTACGATTATTAAGTTTTCGATATGGGACGAATTCAATAAACAATTAAACAAAGAGTCAATTAAATTGATGTACATAACAAAAAAAAACTGTGTTTACCCGCCAAAACTCTTCTTCTTCTTCTTACTTTATGTTTTGGCATTCACGTTAGTATTTTGCCGTTAGTCAAGTAGAAATTAACATCAATTTTCATCTAAGTTACCAAATTCGGGATGCAATTATAATCAGTCATAAGTCATGTCAGGATTTTGGGTAAAGCGGTGGCCTCATTACTTAAATTTATGTAGTGAGATTTGGCGGCAACCAGGAAATACGCCATATGCCACTTTCTTCATGATTATTAATTAATTTGTGCACTTTTACTGAACAAAATTGTACAAAATGCAACCAAAATTTACTATTTTATCTTATTTATTTTATATTAATTTCACTCAATATAAAGACAAAAACTTCTATCTTTTCTCTTGTTGGCGCCAAAACCCCCCGCCAAAACTCAATTACCATTACAATGCAGTTTTAGGGACGTGACACGGTTTAAGTGATGCGCGTAAAATGTTATCAAATAATTGGTACTTTTAAAACTTCAACAGTACATATAAAAACGTAGTTCCTAAATGATTGATTATAATTATTATAATTATAAATACCAACAAAAAGTATTTTTTCAAATTTCTAATAATAATAATGTTGCCCGGAATTGTATTTTTTTATGTGAAAGGTCAACGAACAAGGACACGTCTCTCATGATGGTAAAGGATAACCGTGGTTCAAAGACACCATAGATTTTATAGGGGCATTACTGTAATATGGCCGGAATTTCAGGCCTATGGTGTAAGTCTACCGGTTAGTTTACTTTCCAAACTGGAATATGACAGGGTTATTATGGTGGCAGGAACAGGTAAGGCAAGTTACTGCACAGCACACTATAATGAGTGGTCTTCTTAGTAATGAAAGGTAACCTATGCTCGCCTTTTATGAGCTACCTAAATAGGATTTATGAGATGAGATTGGATGCCCGATTGGCCATGGGCTTGCCACCTATCACATTGTGGGTCTTAGTGTCATGGCTGCCCTGAATGTCCCTTGGTAGCGCAACTTAACTTTTCACTTTTCAATTAATTTTTACTTATATAGGCTTGAATATAATTTAATTATACATTGTTTTAAGTCTATCAATAATTTAGCATACTTTATGGTTACCACAGAGGCCAAATAAATGATAGGATCAAATATTTGTTATCTGTGTTGGCACAGCGTAACACCTATGTAGCGTTAGGTATAAACATGCGTCGATATTATCGTCAGGTTCGTGTTATTCGTAAAGCATACGGTAATGAGGCCGCGAAACCGTTTAGAAGTCACGAAGGTGACACGATATCGACCTCGCTACCGCTGAATTATAATTTATATGATCCGAAATCGGTAGCAATAATTTATTTCGCCTTATCGTTTATCTAGAATAAACTAATAGGTTCCGGTTTAACAATGTGATAAATATAGCTCGTATTTATAAAGCGATGAGCTGGCAACATATAAATCTTACTATATATAAATTACTTGTCACGTTGTTTGTCCGCGATGGACTCCTAAACTAATTAACCGATTTCAATCAAATTTGCACACCGTATGCAGTTTGATCCAATTTAATAGTTTACATCTCAATTTATGATCAAAAAGTTAACATCTGAGCGAAGCCGGAACAGGCAGCTAGTGTAATATAATAGAAAAAAGAGAAATAAATAATGACTTTACAAAACGGTATAATATAACCTAGGTAGGTATTAGGCATTATTAAGCATCGGCAATGGTTGTAATTCCATCTTTTTTCAATGATAATAATATAAAGAGACAAAACACGTTTAGTGCTTTCAGATTAGTTTGTACGTGATATTTCTACAGACTTTTGATCTATTCCTCACAAACACACACATACATACTTGCTAAGGGCTAGATAGAACATTGTCACCAACACTAAAATTCCATTAATACCGGTCTAGACTTTACGACACGATTCAAGCAAACATTCAAATATCTAAACTTACAACATCAAACTACACTAATTCTTTTATATACAGGGTGTTAGGCGCATGGTTGCCCAAACGAAAATGGTGAAAGGTGACATTTGGAAACATTTCTTGACTTTGTTAAAGGGATGTCACTCTTTTTCTTATTAAATTTTTGATTCTCCCAAAATTTCAACTCTTAGTGTGAAAACTTTTTGTTTATAGACACAGAGGATTCAAATAAATTTTATTAGTATTGCACTCATTTGGTATACTAAAATATAAGTAGATAAATATATTGCGAGACTTAATGACAAACATTAAAAGTTCAACATAGGAATAACAACATCCTTAATAAAGTCCAATTTTGCCCGAAAATGTTTCCAAATGATGTCACCTTTTCACCATTTTCGTTTAGCCATCCCTGCGACTCACACCCTGTATAATGCAGGTTTTAAACTGACGTTATGTGTCAAAATGAAGTAGCGTATCAAGTATTGGAATGCGTAGATAAGATCGACACGTCTACAGCAGCATACGGTAATAAGGCCCGCAAAATCGTTTCGGAGTCACGAAGGTGGCACGATTCGACACCAACGACCTCACTATTAGGTATAATACAGCCCGAAATCGATAGGAAGTAATTACACAACACTAGTTTATTGGTTACCTATTTATACAAATTTTATCTATTTAATTGGTTGATTTAATTTTTAAAAGTGGCTTGGCTTCCGCAAATTAAAAATAATACTAAAATTGGAATTGTTGGTTTTATAATTGATTACCGGGCCCACCATATTTACATATATTTACATTATTTTGCATCAAAATTTTTGTATGTTTTTGTAATTGTGGAATATTGGCTTTTAAATCTATAATATCCATTTTAATTCCAGCACCGTTAAAAGTTCCGTGAAAATCAGTTTAGCTGTTTAGGAGATACTCACAAATAAATAGACTAAAAAGTTTGAGTTGTTATTTTGACTGTCTTATTAATATGCATAAAAACTTATTAATTTAGTACATCAAAGCCTTTAATTATATCTCCTCCATAGTAAATACTAACGCCATATACGGAGTTATTAGTTATTACTGTTTTCAGTACACTATGCTTTCATATTTTAAAGTCCATATTTTTCATTTGAGTAAATAAAAAATTATAGACCTTAACCTATACCTACTAGTGGCATGTTATTATGGCCGATTTGAGAAATTCCAATAGTAAACTGAATGCCAATGTATTATTACACTAGCCGACACGGCGAACTTTGGATCGATTGACATTAACAGCTAATAGTTTGTATATCTACATAAAATTAAAATGTAGTTATCCCACTTTCCTTGCAATTTTCCCGGTTTGTTTCCTTTATATGAAACTTCTCCAGGCAATAATCAGTAACACAAAAAATAATTAGTAATATTGGTCCATTCTTTCAAGCGCGATGAGATGACATGCGAAATGGATATTCATTTTTATACGAGTATGTGTAGAAGATTATGGTTATAAATATAACTAAATGCCAATAAAATTTGTAAAATTATGACATATAACATATAGCTAGTATGACAAGTAGGCAATAGCTCGTAAAAAGTTTTAATAAAAAAGCAACATAAATGTTGACTTTGGTAATACAAACGGCAAATCGGATGTCATAGCGTGCCCCTAGTATTAGTGTTCACTACACACTATTGGTTCGTAATATAAATGGAAAGAGATGTAACTGAACTCTATGAAAACCTATAATAAATCACAACTAGCTGTCGAAGTAGTACAAACAAAGCTAGTTAATCGCTACGAAGTTCGAGATTTACCGGAGTAATTTATGATCAGCAAAACTTCGGGCTACTAACGAATAAATGATATTAATGATGTAGGTACGTTTAAAATAAATTACAAATACAGTGAATCAAAAAAATATTATATACCGGTAATTATATGAACATGTTTGAATATTAAATCATATCTACATCGATGTTTAATCTTTAAGGGACTCAATAGACCATAACTCATAAGTTTTGCTGTCAGTTTTACAATTCATTGAATTGTCGATGGATAATTTTAAATGTGACTTATGTTAGCATAAAGCTTATCATTGCATTTGTTAACCATCATTCAAACGTAATTCAAAGGTTGTGGGAAAACTGACAGCAAATTCTATCGTGTACAATATGACTTGGATACCTACTTGCAATAGAAAAAAAATAGTTACGAAAGACGTGGTAGCATCGCTGAAAGGTCTTAGCCGGACCCAGAACGGGACAAATTAACTTAAAAAAATAAGAAATATTGCATTTAAATTTAGAACACTCTAATTTACAATCAGAAGTCCTTTAGGGACAGTTACTTTACTCTTTGCAGAAGTCAGACAATCGCATCAAATAGCGGATAGAATAATTCAGGAACCATATCAGGCGGCCATTTTACGCCCCATTGCCCCTTCTTGAGGGATCTATTCAATTCTTCTATTGCATAAACATTAGGCTGAGCAACCCCGTATTTTGATTGAACTTTATAGTTCTATTGCAAAAATGGAGATAGGTATATTTGTAATGGCGTTGCTAGGTATCCAAAGGCACAGGTGTAAAATAGGTTTAGGGTTAGTCTTTTATTCAAGATCTGCCATGGCCTGGTTAAAGGTGTACCTAGAGGGGTGGTCTAGGGGGTCCGGACCCCTCCCCGAAAATGTTATATCTGTCCTATGAACAGGATATTAGATCTATGCAACTACATTGGCTAGCCTATCCCTCTGACCAGAACATGACTCTGCCATTATGAAGACAGGAATAGGTCACGTAGTGGACATATTGCTACACAACACTCTGCCATAAGTGGTCATGTTGGTAATAACCGAAGTAACCTGTGGTCGCCTCAAGCTGTCTAGCAGAAAGGCAACTGATCTTTTCCACACAGTGGACCCGGAGCAGAGGACCCGGGTGGCAGATCGAGTTGACGACTATCACACATACAAATTATTATGCTGCGTAAATTTGTATACAGATTTTTCTTTATGGTATTGGAAGGCAAACAAGCAGACGGATTTCCTGATGGTAAGAAATTCACGCCGCCTAGAGATACCAAAGGTGGTAATGGTGCGTTGCCAACCTGAGGCCGGGATGTTATGCCCCGAGCAAAGTAAGTTTACCGGCTACCTTGCTCTCCGAACTGGAGCACGTAATGTCGTTATGGCGGCAGGAATAGGTAAGGCGGTGGTACCAATCCGGATGAGTCGCTGCGAAACTCTACCACCTAGTCAGATGTCACGGTGTTAGTGACGGTAAGCCTTTGCTCGCCTTTTACGAGCTGCCTGGCAGGAAGTCAGATGGTCTATTCTGCAAAGAAGCTCGGATCAACACGGAGTAAATAAAACAAACATATTAATACTAAAAAATAAAAACCAGACTGCATAAAAATAATGATCAAAAACCCAATTGCGTAAAATCAAATTAAATTTAAAAATGATCTAAGAAGAATATACATACATACATACATATTTATATGTATATGTATAAGAATATACATACATATATACATACATAAGAAGAATATAACAAACTCAATAGATACTGTAAGTGTTTAAAATAAACACTGAATAACTACATTGTTGTCTCTGCGTCCTAGCGGACCGGCGCGGGCGTCGGACTTGATTTCTTGAGGTCTCGGGTTTGGATTTATGCCCAGTTGGCAATAGGCTTACCACCTATCACCTCGTGGGTAATATCATCGGCTAGTCGTGATTGTGCCTCTGTCGACCTCTTCAGGGATGTGGGCGTGAAGATAATTTTTTATTGATAGATTTTTATAACCAATACACATTTTTTTGGCTAAGTAGAATATTATGTCAGTCGGCACCGTTCTTCCCAATGAAAATAAAATAAAATCTTCTTCTTCCCAAATAAAATAAAATTAAAAACATAGAAACATAGAAGAGTCAAAATGGAGTAGAGTTAGAATATAAGGTATATTATAGGAGTAACGTAATTATAATATGGACATATATTTTTGATTGTTATATTATAGTAGTAGCAGTTGCCCGCGGCGTTGCTCGCGTGGTAATAATAGTTCCACAGAAAATTTTGTTAAGGATGAAAACTATCTTATATGTTAATCCAAGTTACCTTGTATGTGTGTGCCAAATTTCATGAAAATCGGTTTAGCAGTTTTTGCGTGAAAGAATAACAAACAAACAAACCTACAAATTCGTAATATTAATAGGATAACCTATAATGTAAATACAATGTACCTACCTACAGATTAGACAAAGATAAAAATCAATCAAAATACAAGGTCGTCCAAACAGACGTACCTATATGCGATAGTAGAATTGAATGGATATGTCTAGAAGGAGGCAATGGGGCGTGAAATGGCCGCACTAATATGGCTAGATAATGAGTTATTCTGTGATCTCTCCGCCATTTCATGCGACTTTTGAATGTAAATTGGGCTGTTCCGAACTTAAGTCAATTTGCACCGAACTGATAATATATTTTTAAACATTTTTTGTGCGAACAGTTATCACTTGGTTTATCAAGCGTAGATGGTATCTATGGATGGTATGAAAAGATCGATGTTAACGGGACGGTAACAACGTCAACACCATAAACTAGTTACATATACTATAGTCAATGCGCCAAAAATACTATCAACTATCGCATCTGGTGATGGGGCAAAGAGTCAAAAATTGCGAATATAGTGCACAAAAGGGATGGAATTATGTCAACTCTTCCATGTATTATCAGGCTTCAAATTGACGGTCAAGTTATAGAACATTAATAAAACATGTTAGTTGTTGTTGTTTAATTTTATCCCAGTCGGGGAAAGGCAAAGGGTTTGAGTCTATACAACCACGTCTTCCGTATTAATAAATATTTTTCTTGTTATATATTTTCATTTATTTTTATCAAAAAACATTTATCAAAGTCATTAGTTGTAATAGAATGCCTTGTCAGAGTGTTGAATAAAGCGGTGACATCATTTTGTGAGATTTGGCGGCAGCAAGGAAATACATGATACACTAATTTCTTCATAATTATTTCATTTATGCACTTTCACTGAACAAAATGCCAGCAAAATTGACTAATTTCACTCAATATAAACACGAAATTCAATAATTGTGAAAAAAATACGACCATCTTCATTCACGATGACGCAAAAACTCTTAAAACATGTTAGATTAGACAACATTGCGACGTTTTTAAATAAAGTTTTCCAAAGAATTGATTATATGTCTGTCGAAATGTCGTGCAAAGAGAATATAATCACTACGTTTTAAGAGATTGGCTCTAAGTACTATTGTTCTGAGAACGAAAGTGATAGAAAAAAAACTGGTTTTGGCACCATCGTGAATGAAGATGGTCGTAATTTTTTCACAATTATTGAATTTAGTGTAAATTATGAGTAAAATTAGTTAATTTAGGTCGGAATTAGTTTAATTTTGTTCAGTGAAAGTGCACAAATGAAATAATCATGAAGAAATTAGTGTATCGTTAATTTCCTCGCTGCCTCCAAATCTCCCAAAGTGAGCTTGTGTAAAGTGATCACCGATTTACTCAAGACCCTGACGTGACTTAATAAATAGTGACTAATGACTGTATCAGAATAATTAAAACGGAAGACATGTGACTAATGACTGTATAAGAAATAATTAATACGGAAGATGTGGCAGCATGGCCTAAAGATCTTAGCCAGCCCCAGAAAAGGGCAAATTAACTTAAAAAAATATATAGAAAAAAAAATTTTAGTGCCTATAGATTAGTCAGTATTACGTAGTATTTATATACTCTTTGTTAGTCAGTACACGAAATTGACACGACATTAAAACGTAGTGATTATATTATTGCGTATAGCTTCTTACGTTGAAAGAAGACGACGCTATCTTAAAATTACAACTATTATTTATATATTTTTGTTTTTAGTTGTTTGTCCGCACGGACCGCACCTCGATCTGCTTGTTGTTACTCCCTTCTTGGTTTTGATGAGGAAGATGATGACGACCTTTTTGCCAATTTATTGATATTTTTTCTACCTTTTAACCATGTAGTCATGTAGGTATGAAAAGACTGGAATAAGACAATTTCTGGATCTGATAATGCAATATTTTTTTATGATAATAGAAGGCAAACAAGCAGACGGATTTTCTGATGGCTATACAGTCACAGCGCCTAGAGACACCAAAGTGGTAACGGTGCATTGCCCACCTGAAGCCGGGAATTTAGGCCTCGAGCAAAAGTAAGATGACCAGCTACCTCGTCCCCCGATCCGGTACACGTCAACGACAAATGCTGACGCTATGGCGGCAGGAATAGATAAGGGGGGAAATTTCCAATACAGGGAAATCCTAAGCAAGTCGAAGAAAATACATATTTTTTTGGATACATAGATAATTTACCGATTGAAATCGAAGTCAGTTTTTTGCAGATTAAAAAAAAAGGTTTTACTGCGCTTAAACTATTATTATTGATATGTCTGAGATTTACTTACAGAAAAAATGAATATCCATTTGTATCTTCACGCCCACATCCCCGAAGAGGAAGGCAGAGGTACAACCAAGGCACCCACGACAAGCCGAAGACACCAAGTCCCACAATGTGATACGAGTAGGTGGCAAGCCTATCGCCAACCGGGCGCAATACCAATCCCGGGCAATATTTTTTTTTATTAGAAAATTGGAAAAACCCAATTTTCGTATTGTTGCCCGACCAGGGATTCGAACCCGGGACCTCATGCAGTCAAGTCCATTACCCGGACTGCTAGAACACAGAGGCGATAGGCGATATCCATTTGTATATTTTTGTTATTAGTTACTTGTTCGAACCTCAAGTTGCTAGTTTTTGCTCGCTTCTCAGATTCGATGAAGAAGATGATGATAATCTTTTTTGGTAGGTAGGTACTTGTTTTTAGATAAGTAAGTTAATAATAAAAAAAATTGCAAAATCTAATAAGTGACTTCAAAAGAGTTGCTAACGAATCGTTGTTTTAAATCAGCCTTTCCCAAAGTGGGCGATAACACCCCCTTGTGGGCGCTGGAAGCCTAGAGGGGGGCGGTATAAATCTTGAAAAAAAATTTTTTTTTTAAACTAGGCGCAACAAATATGTTATTGAGGTTATTGACAAGAAAAAAAACGAGGGGGGGGGGGCGCTACAAAACAACTGATTTTCAAAGTGGGCGTTACATGAAATAAGTTTGGGAACCTCTGTTTTAAATCAATTAATTGCATACTTGTTACATTGCAATATGTAATAAGAAAAAAGTCAGTTGATAATAAATGTTATATGTCGATTCCAACGGTATTTATACAACGAATTTGCTATAGAACATTGTTGCACTTCTTTATATATTCCTATTTCTATGGGCTGTATCCTATTTAATATGATAATTACATATTTGTAAGATTTTAGAATGCACTTCATCAGACGTATCTATCACGTCATCAGTATGAATCATTCATGCACGTGTCTAAAAACTTGAAACACAGCCCGGATTACGATCGCAACTATTGATCTGAAGAGTTATTACTATCTTAAGCTTTGAAACAAGTTTGTAAACGAGAAAATGTAACCGAGCGGTGTATGTGAAAATAATAATCGTAATGTTTTTCTGTTACGAGGTAGTAGTCCCAAGCATGATGCACTTTTATTTATTTCCTCGTGTTGGTCCAGTTTCGGTAAGTAAGTAAGACCATTTGCCTCTATGCTAGACAGCTCGTAAGTGGGAAGTATAGATTAAAATAAAGGTTATTGCCAACACGATCACTCTTGGTAAATTACTATGCAGAAACTTATAAATATTATTTATCATTTTAGCTATTCTTGCCGCCATATTCGGTCATGGTCTGGTCTGGAGAGTAGCCGTTAGACTTGCACAATAAACCTTCTATCCCAGCCTCAAGACAGCGATGTACATGTAACATCTATGGGGTTAATAGGCCACGGTCTCTGACCATCATGAGAGCCGTATTCTTGTTATTAAATGTCATGTGGAGCAAGCAGCAAGCAAGTTTATGAGTAACCTCCAACTCTGCAAGTACTAACTTCATAAATTTCACATACTTTTAATTTGGTTTGGCCGTTAATGCTAGAACTATTGAATAATAATAAAATAATGAATAACGAATACCTACATTTTCCACCTCACGCCAATGTGACAGTGGACATGTCATATTAGTGTGGACTGCAAGAGGTTTGTCCGCGATATCACCAACCGTGAGAAATCAGTATTAATGAAATTAATATATCGTGTAGTGTTCCGAGGACTGTACAGGTTGAAAACGATTGTTTAATTTCAAAAGCACGTCAACTTACGTGCAAGAACATCGCTCCCACATTAAATTTCAAGTCGGCACTCTGTTCAAACAATACTTCGTATGAATAAAATATAATAGCAGCCGAGATCGAGATGTGCCACGTCTAAGATTGGTACGGTCGAAAGAATAACTTTACTTATGAAAAGTTAGTAGTAGTTTCCATTGTTGCCTTTTAAGCCCGACGGAAACAGTGGGATGTATTATCTTTTGTGTGTGAGTGTGTGTCTGTCTGTCAGATGTGATACCATCACAACTCCTAAACGAATGGACTGATTTCGATTGACGTGATTGAGATACTCCTTGGCTACAATTTAGGTACAATAGCTTATTAGGGATTATGTAACATATTAAATGTTTTAATTATTTACAGTACCTACATATTATTTGTATCTTTTAGGTGTCTAATTTTATAATACGTTTTCAACTGAGGCTGAAATTTTAAGCTTAAATCTAATGAGCTATAATATTAACTAGTCTCCCTTCCATATCGATTTACTAAATTACATTTTTTTATCGATCAATGGATTCGATATCAATCACAGCCCTAGCCCTACCCCAGGGCCCACACACGCGACAATGACGTTTTTGTAAAGTCTTAGCGCTAAGGTCTACCTATGGTATCTACAGGACATGGTTGTTTCTTACCATCAGAAGAGCTGTGTGTTTATTTGCTGTGTTATTGCTACCAAGTCTGGATTTAATGTAGGAATTTCAGGAAATCGAGGAAAATAGTTAATTTTTGTGTACGTTCATGTTTCGCGTATTGAGAACGAGGTTGGGTTTTTGCAGTTTTACTGCACTTAAATTAATTATTTGTTATAATTTGATATGAGGGCCAATACATACAGGGTTACATCTAAAGCACCGGCCAAATTTTGAGAAATGGTTAGGAATTGATAACACTTTCGGTCTATCAAATACAGATGCATGGTTATAACGTAAACAAAGCATAAAACTGGTTCCCATCGACCGCAGTCGCAATTGCAGGCCGGTGACGTCATCAATCGTACTAAGTTCGACATAGGGTGACAATAAGTGAAGCATTTTTGCGGACTGTTTTAAATGAATGTTCATGAAAGTAAAAATTAAATTTACGCAAAAATATTTAAAATGCATTAACATTTAAGCATTTGCCTCCTTTTAATAAAATTTGGCAAGTCCTTTCAAAATAACCCTGTACACATGAATCCCCATGGTCATCGCATCTCGCTCCGACAGATGGATCATTTTGGCTAATTCCATTTTTTTGTTCTTTTGGTTATAGTCAGAAGGTTCATGAAGAGGAAAACTAGGGAAATTGAAGGGAAAATGGGAAAAACAGTGCTTTAATCCATACAATCGCCTCTGTGGTCTAGCGGTTCAGTTGTCGGACTTGACTGTATGAGGTCCCGGGTTCGAATCCAATTTTCTAATAAAAAAACGTTGCTCGGGAATGGATATGTGCCCGGTTGGCGGTAGGCTTGGCACCTATCACATTGTGGGACTTAGTATCTTCGGCTAATCGTGGGTGCCTTGGTTGTGCCTCTGCCTACCTCTTCGGGGATATGGGCGTGAAGATACTTTTTTAATCCATACAAACTGTTGGTAGCTGTTAATGTCATATAATATGAATTTCGCCAGGTCGGCTAAATAAAACTAATAGTCTATGATACAGAGTTTATTTTCACGTTATAAACACACTATCTGTCCAATAATATTTACAAAGGTTTTGCGTTTCCAAATGTTAGCATTTGACACGCTAATAACAAAATTTTATTATGCAATTGAAAATAAAATACAGAATACGATATGTTGTATCAGTTTAATATCTGATTGAGTTTAGAAAGTGTAGACAATTTTATAAAATACTTGATATCTTTCATATATATACTTATAATATTCAATTAGGTATATCGTAGGGGTATATGCGAAACAATATTTTGTCATTTAAAACGAAATCTCAAAAGCTGCTTGGCCTATGGACATGAAATTCTCAATTATTATAGATATTATTATAGGTAGGTAGTAGATACACATGCGTAGCCTCCATTCTGTTATAGATACCCATTAGCAGCGGTAACTGCTTACCACCAGGTGTCCTCCTAAGTCGCTTACAGCTCATTATATAAAAGAGGTAGAACTCGTCTGCTAATGGATTTTTTGAAAAAAAAATGCTACGGTGGTCAAATGGAGTGTTAAATTTAGTATGGAAATCCGTCAATTTAGTAGTTAGATATCAGTATATTATTACAAGAAAATGCATTTTCTAATAAAAAAGATACAAACTCTGTTCTGTATTTATCTTTATTTGTTAGAAAAGAGCTAATTTAAATCTGACTACACTTTCATAAAACAACTGATCGTTATAATTTTTAAAATATTTTTGAGTAGTATATCAAGCATGGGGTTTGGTTCAAGATTAACACTAAAATACATAACAGATTATAAAACTAATCTTGATAAACTGTTTTGATAGTCCAACAATTTATTCAACCTTTGACAGCTGTCAAATTCATTTAGATACTTTATCTGTCACTTTCATTCGTTTAATGACAAAGTATTTTTACTAGCTGTCAAAAGTTAAATAAATTGTTGAAAAAGTACATACTACTGTTTTTTATTGCTGAGAAAAGTTTCTAAAATTTCCAATTTCGTTTACCAAGCTTGAATTATTACAGGATCGTACCAAATTCAAAAATACCTTTCCTGGTCCTCGCGTCGGTCAACAACTATAAAATATACAACGCGTTTGAATATTCAGCTAGCCATTACATGGCAATACTTTTTTATACAACCAAATACATTCGAATATTCCCGCCAAAATATTGGTTACGAATAATTTAACATTTACTTAAACATTTCGCTACAGAATGTCCAAGCAATTTATTTTTATAACACTTCATTTTTGCCTTTAAAAGCAAGAAAAAGCGATTTATTACTAGTCTGTTTCATATAATTATATAATAACATTTAATACATTTGAAATATATTACAAATTCTATATACGGTCACAGATTTAATTGTTACGTATACACAGGCCAATGGAAACTGAGAAATACACTAGATCTAGATTTGGAATTCCTAAAGGACATAGAAGTTCCGTTAAAATTTAGCAGGGTTCCTCGCACTTATTTCCTTTTGTGATTGTTTATTTTATCTATAAATAAAGCTCAGGCTTATGAGTCAGCACTTGATGTGCTGTGCCTGTGTTAGATCGAGCACTGAATGACAAATTAATCTTTAAAAAAATATAAAAGGCTAAAACATCTCTAAATAATGCCCATCACAACCGTAACTGTTGTACTCTCAACTCAGACAAGTTTTATTACAGTACAACAGTTTTCAAATTTAGTTAATAGAAGCAGCCCTACATTCAAAGATGGCTACAGAAGTAGAAAGTGATAGATATTTCATTTCAAAATTATATTAAATTGAGAGCATTGAATTAATAATATAGAAGCCAATATTATGACATGTTTATTGCTATGCTACGTACACACTGGCGATTTAAATCGCTGCGATTTATTGTTTTTGGATATTTCTGATCAATATAAACTGACTTCAAACAAATTTATCTTCTTTGTATTACACGTAAAACGCGTATTATTAATTTGAAAGAAAAAAATGATATTCTATAAAAAATGCATTTAAATGAAAGCTGTATAAATAAATATCATGATTAGAATTATAAATAAATTATGCACATACAGATTTACGTTTTTATTAATTGAGTTTAACAACTGAATTCAATTTACTATTGTGTGGCCTTTCAATAAATATTTCAATGGTAAGGAAGAAAACAGTAAACTTGAACTATTCAAATAAGATAGATTTTGCGAGACACATTTAAAATGTTTTTGAATATTCTAGAAGAAGAAACACAGCTTTTTAACTTTCTGTCCCAGCACTTAAACGAGCGAGCTGCAAATCATGCGGATAAACTGATATATTGTGTTCCACTATCGTGGGGCACCGAATACGTGAACCAAATCGCATGGAACTCCTTTCCTTGTTACAGAATACTATTGTGGAAAATCTATTTCGTTTACACAGTACAAAGTTTATACATTAAAATAAAATTTAAAAATCTGAATTTAGTTGTAATATTTTATGTAAGTTGTAAAGTAATACATTTTTATAAATGTTGATTGCTTTGTCTTCCTGTGTGTCCTGTAAATCCCTTAAACGGTTAACTCGACTTTAACGACATCCCAAAATAACAGTTATACGGCAAAATATAAGCCACATTTATTAACATACAACCTAGTCCAAGGAGTTTACGTCAAAAAGCGTAGAGACGTAGTTTTAATTAAACTTTTCGTGCATGGATGTAACATACGAAATTCTTGAACGTAAATAAACATCAACTACAGAAATGTGAAAGAGATGTAAGATTTTATAGAATATCATTTGTAAGGATTGTTGTTATTTATAATCAAGTATCTATTAACAGACAGAATTAAGACTCATATTGGTTCCCCTATATAGATACTTGATTATTAACTCATATTACAAAATAAAAATAAAATTAATTTATTATCATATTTTTTTATTTGACAACACAGGGAGCGCAGACAGTGATAGAAAATCTGTTAACAAGCTCATGACTCAATTGAAATTAAATTTTGAGCTTGTAAATTATATTAGCTATTCTGTGAATAGTTAAAAAGATAGATGTTATAAGTTTAAGGCTAATCTTAATTAAGATCACTTAAATTTTTAACATATTGTTAATTTTACTTGTAGTTTAGTAAAGTCGAGTTCGCACTAATAGATTTGCCACCATTATCTGCCTGAAATAGTAGTGAATCGCTACTAAGATATTTACACTGATTTTATTTTAGCGTAGGGAACGGATGATACCGAATTAATCCTCATATCATATACATTGTTGATAACGTATTCTATAATAAATATTATTGCGCATCTATTGCAAATGCAGTCTATTAAACTTAAATTAGGATATGCATATATTATTTCCACAAAATGAAGTTAAGTGATCGCGTATTTTGGAATAATGAATTACATAAAATGCCATATTTGAGAACTTAATCTATCTCTATCACATACCATCATATTAAATTATGACTTAATAAATAACATTAAATCCGTATCTTTAATATGGCAACAAAACTTTACTAACTAAGCACCTATATCAGTAGGACTTTAGGTATTTACATGTCTGTACACTTCTTATTTTACTGTATCACTTTTGTCTAAATCATTGTATACATAAACGATCCACATTTTAATTATTTAATAAAATTTGTCCAATTGGAAATATATATTTAAATTTAATAAACTGATTACAATTATTTTGATACAAAATCTCTAATCACAACTTTGGCTATCTAGATTTTAGTCCATATATTTACTTACATTTTGACAGCTGTCAAATTCAAATGGTAAGTTAAAATGGTATTACAGTAGTTTAATTTATTCCTATTGTAATAAGATATTTTTAGCCGCTATCAAAAGTTAAATAAATGGTTAGAAACAGTAAAGTAATCCCTAATCCCTAAAAAGCAGTATATGGTTTATTGTTAACATTTCTTTTTTATCACAACCGAAAGTTTGTACGCTCTAAGGTTTATATCTTTCAAAAATAATATGACACTTTTGCTGTAGATAATTTATATAGTAATTTTTTTAGTTCAATAATTGGAATAGTCAAGAAATCTAGTATTAATGTCAAATTTAGTAACATTTTTGATTGCCAAAAAAAATTGATCACAATTTTATTTTACGTTTTTATTATTTGTATACATTAAACATAGCACCGTACATTCCTATCAAGATTTTTAATTTGTCTAATTTATACAAGGTTCAAAATAATCACATAAGTAAATACCTAAAAACACATATCGAAAATTTATGTGTTTTTTTTGTAAATCAGAAAGCTACTACTAGCGGTAGCTTACTTTTTATAGATAGTTCGTTTATGTATACAACAAAATTTTCCTAATAAAATTATTGCCAATCAGCCAGTAACAACAATTATAATATGAGATTCGTTTGATAATATAACATTGACAATAATTTCACATCAAACCAGTTAAATTACCTTGAATATTTACAAAAATGTCCATAACGCCATGATATGTCTATACAATTTTATTTTTTTTAGTTTATTCCTTTTTTTATTAAGGTCTTATTATAATACTATTCTAAAATACTTTGTCAATATTTTTATTCAGCAACTGGCGTCAAATATAAAGACTAGCTACGCACTTTAATTTTTCTATGAACATGTAACATTACTACGGATAAACATCGTTTTAAGATCTAGTCAGCTAATTGAATCTCCTTTTACTTGTTCTACAAGACTTCCATTTTAAAGAATCACAGCTGACTATAATTTTAATATTTTTTAGTTATTCCACTTTCACAGAAATTACTTTAATCTGTCTTTTTCATGTGAATTTTAATAAATTTACTATTTACATTTTCTTTAGTATGGTTAGTCAAATTATAATAAATCTAAGAAAAGTTTTGATAAGTTTGTATATACAATAAGTTTCATTTAGTTGTAGATACGAAACTTCTCAAAACTCTACTTATTTCGATTATATTACAATTATACAAACCATGCCTTATGGCTATTTGCAAATACGACGACTTATACCTACTAAAAATTGCGTATATTTTAATTAGTTACACTTTTTAATAGCAGTAAATATTTCATTGGAGGTTATTATGCACCAGGTTAAGATTTCTCATAAGAAAAAGGGTCATTAGCTTCTCGGCTTAACTGTTTTTCGTTTTCTACAAATGAGAAATCTTAATTGTTTAAAGACAGTCGTTATTTAATTTAAAGTTTAATTCTGGAAATTAAAAGCAATTTAAAAAAAAAACACGGACTGAAAGAACGTAATATAACTCAAAAATCGTTTGAATTGTACCTGGCCTATCTATTTTCATTATGTTTTAAAATAAGTAACAAACGAACTATTAATATTTTACGTTCCGTTAGATTTGTGCATAAAAGGCGGAAAGGCGCAATATTTTTACTTTTTATAAGTATTTTAAAATTATGGTTTCATGATGTATTTTAACTTAATTGATTATAACTGAAATCAAGGTCTTTATCAAGGTTTAGCTTGATGTAAAAGAGTTTTAAGCTTTGATATAAAACATACATATAAACGAATTTGCCCTAAATTCTTTGAATAGCTATAAAAACACATATGATAAGGATCTCGCACATTAGATTCACTTTATGTTAAAAAGACCTCATCCAAAATATTAATTTCTTAAATTCCTACAATATAATTGCAAAAGGGCTTTATCACTTTGATACTTTCTCATGATTTTATAGTTATTTTCCAACTGGTGTTCTTTATTATTTATGAAATTTAATTTTGTCAATTTTTGTGATTGTTACTTAATAACGTACCATTCGTATTCTTAAATAAAAAAGGGATTTTAAGTGCATAGCTAAAACAAGTGTCATTTAGCTTTGTAAAAGAACATGTTCATCTTAACTCTTATCGGTCCGCAAACGCAATACTCCAATGTGCGCTAACCTTTAATGCTTAAATAAAAGTTTTAAATAAATATAAAGCAATGTTTGCAAATAAATAAATTACATTAACCAACAGTCTCATCGAAAATTTTCAAAACTCATTACACTTAAATGATATGGAAATTATAGCTCGCGTGAAGTCCAACGCGAAACTCACTGTCACTCACTAGGTTTATGATAAACTGACCATAGACAAAAGCGTGGCACCAATGATCACGGGTATTGGACCAATCACAACAGCGGAATCAGCTACTGGTGGTGCAGAGTATGTTGTGCCATCGTCGATTATGGTTCTCGTACCTGGTAGACAAAAAAGCTATATTAAAAAAATGCTATATTTTTAATATTACCTAAAATTTACAGCTATGGGTCCCTGTGTAGAAAAGACTATATGCCTTCCTGTTTGCTACCTCATTAGAGGCGAGCGTAGGTAAATGAGTATTTACCAACAAGGCTATTAATAGTCCTCTGTGGTATAGCGGTCCAGATGTTGGACTTGTTTTCATGATGTTCCAGGTTCGATACCGGGTCGGGCAACAAAAATAAAATTTGGTCTTTCAAATGTTCTAAAAAATTTTGCTCGGGATTGGATTTATGCCCGGTTGGCGATAGGCTTGCAACCTATCACATTGTGGGACTTAGTATCTTCGACTAGTCGTGGGTACCTCTGCCTACTTTTTCGGTAGTATGGACGTGAAGATACTATTATTTTTGCCATTGGGGGTAAACCCTTCAGTGACACACTCGGGTAGAGATCCATCTTCTTACCTATTCCTGTTGCTAGATTGATAGTGTTCCAGTTTCGAGGATAAGTGTAGCAATTCCTCCATAGGACATACAGCACCGGCTACAGTACATACTTGTAACATCTACGGTCTCTATAGGCCAGGTTTATCTCTTACCACCAAGAAAGCTGTGTGTTTGTTTGATGTCTTTTTTTATGATATTGGAAAGCAAACAAGCAGACAGATTTCGTGATGGCAAGAAATTCCCGCCGCCTAGAGACACCAGGAGTGGCTATGGTGCGTTGCCGACCTGAGGCCGGGATGTTAGGCCTCGAGCAAAAGTAAGTTTACCGGCTACCTTATCCTCCAAACCTGAACACGTCATGACGCTACGGCGGCAGGAATAGGTAAGGCGGTGGTACCTATCCGGGTGAGTCGCTGGGAAACTCTACCACCTAGAAAACCTAGTCTAATCACATAAGTTAAAAAAATGGGATTTCTATAACTCGAGAACTGCTGGATCGATTTTAAGGATATTGGGTTTTTAGATAGATCTCAATAGTGAGTAACAGAACACTCATTAAAATAATTAAAAATATAATATAAAAAAATCACAAGGTACGGGCAAGTGGTACAAATTTCGCCAGGTTAAAAAATAATCTTGTAGATAAAAATGAATTTCCATTTCCCTAGGTCATATCACTCGTGAAAAGATGAAAGAATTTCCTTATTTTTATTTGTTAATGCCCGGTTCCTCTAATTTACGAAATGTAATCCAAAAGTTTTACTATTCGTAGTTTGCCCAAAAGTAACAAGGCGTTACTCATATTATTTGTAAAAAATATTTCGAGGTATCTACCAAAAATGAGGAACCGTAGTTAGAGATTTTACTATTGGTTCAAACAACTACCATCCTTAATCAAAAAGACTCGTTTCTTGAATATACAAAACGGGCAAAAGTATGTTATTTACAGTCAAGAGTAGGTGCGTAGGAAAAAAATTGCTGAAAAAATTACAGTTTCACTTCTATACGTCTGTCGTCGGGTCATCTCAGCTAAGGATCAAGTGGTCAAAGTTAGAGTTTCTTCTTCTTCTTTTTTCTTTTATGGCTTTTACAACTAACATGCGTAGTTTAATTTCGCCAATGTCTACGTGTTGGATGAAACACGGTAAAATATATCTGAATACATATAGGTCGAGTTTTGTCCGAGAATGTTTTCAAGTAACCTTTAACGACGTGTTTGTATGGAACATGAACAGATGGAGAAAGTTAGGCAAGTCTGTAGGAATCATGACTTGTCTTTCGATACACTCCCTCTCCCTACGCCGTAGGGGATTTAGTGTGAAGATATTTATCTATGTGTATGTATTGTTTAATTATATACACATGTTTCACACCAGGAAGCTTATTTCAATTCAAATTCAAATTCAAATTCAAAATAGCTTTTATTACGTAGATCTATATAAAGATTCTTGTAACGCGTCTATATAATTCTAAAAACTACCACCGGATCGGAACGCGGCCGCTCACTGAGAAGATCCGGCGAAAGAAACTCAGCGGGCTTGTCTTTTTTCTTATAAATCTAATTTACAAAAGTTTATTACATTCACAAATAATTTGCAGAGATTGGCATGAGGAGCAATTAATCCCAAGCATTTCTGTCTTCTAAATATTCTGAAATCTTATAATAACCCTTACATACATCAAGTTTTCAAAAATATATTGAGAAGTCACAGTTAGAATTTTTATTTCTTCAAACTTTTCCCTGAGGGAAAAGAACAATAATGCGTAAAGTCTATCAAAGTTCCTTTATTAATTCGATTTATAG
This sequence comes from Calephelis virginiensis, assembly GCA_002245475.1. Lineage (NCBI taxonomy): Eukaryota > Metazoa > Arthropoda > Insecta > Lepidoptera > Riodinidae > Calephelis > Calephelis virginiensis. The sequence continues at coordinate 274,590 of NJDC01000353.1, read as the reverse complement.
AATAATGTTGCCACTTAAAACAAGACGTTTCGTAATAAACTGGTAAGTCTAACGAGTTTATAGACAACGTCTTTAATTAACCTAATTAAGATATGATCATTACCGCAACCAAGCTGTCACCTCCAGAAATGTTTAGCTTTATATGAGAAATAATCGTATTTTACGTTATACGGGTCGTTTTAATTGATTTAAGTCTTCCATTACGCTAAGTGTTGCCAGACAAACAAGATGGAATTAGCTAAAAATAAATGGATAGTGTGTTCAAAATTTAGATATTTGTATGGAAAATGTCGAGATTTTTACACAGTCTTGTCTAGTGTTTTAGTTGACTGCATGAGGTTCCGGTTTCGAATCCCGGATCCGGCGAATCAAAATGTGTTTTTTTCAATTTGGTCCTAAAAACAGCGCTATCCGTGATTCGGCAAATTCCCGGATGGCGATAGGGTTGCCAGATACCACTTTACTTTACCACCCCAAAGTAAGCAAATTATATGCTTGTGTTATAAGTGTTAGTCAACGATACTAATACATAGAAAAACTTAAATAGTTACCAGAATAAATTTAATAAACACCCAGACCCGGAAATGCAGACATCTTAATGTTCATCACACAAATGCCTACCCCCGTGGGGAATCGAACCCGAGCCTCGCGGTTGCTCAGTGTAGTTAGGCATGTACGCTTGCCACTCGACCAACGAGGCGGTCAAAATTATATAAAATTGCGAACCCTGTACTTATTATTTATTGTTTTGAATTTATATTAAGTTGCCAACCCTACTGTCTTTACTGCTTAGAAACGTGTGTTTCTTATCAACAGGAAATACAATTGCACCTTTGCCTACATAAACTGTTACAAAAAACTAGGTAATACGGAAAAGCTCAGTAGCTTTACACATTTTTTTAAATGTATTGATGTATTCAACAATAAACTGGTTAACAGGTTTTACTTTTAACAGTTTTGTTAATATTTTAGGATTAAAAATAAATAAAAGTAAAATGTCTCAGGACTAATTACAGCCAGACACAGAAACACAGACATCTAATTGTTCGAAAATAAATAAAATTGTAACATAAATGTCTATAAGTAAATAAACTTCGATTAAACTAAAGCTAGATTAAATGCTAGAAAAAGGATTCAATAAAATCTGAAAAATAATATCTCCACCGAGTGCGTGTAATGAAAATTATTTGCTGTTGTTTTCCTTATTATCTAGTATCGGAGATAAGCAGGAACAGGTTTTATCGTAATTTAGCATTTTCTATTAAGTATAAAGAAAAAGTGTACCTATATCCGGTGAGCCCGAGCCTTCATCACCAGAGCCTTCAGCGTCATACGAGGGATCGTCATCGGTATAACTCCTGCCGGACCCAGAACCCTCATCACCAGCTTCATCACCCTGCATAAAAGCTTCCGCTTGCGGAACACCTCCTCCCCATGAATGAGACACTAGCAACTGAAACAAAGGTCTTATTATTCCATTTGTAGTTGCTTCACACTCGAATAACTAATTAAGAAACTGCAGTAAATAACAGAATATAAAAATCTTGCATAAATGGTTTTAACCTTTCTGCACTCGCCCTAAGTTTTGCAACTTTTATTTTCGCACGTGGTCTCAAAGACCAGAAGCAGAAGATCTGTATATCATAGGTACTATCTAGTACAAAAGTCGATGTAGAATTTGGCATTTTAATTATACTTATTAACTGACTCCAAATAATGAGGAAAGTCTAAATGCGACTGAATGTTTTGCTTTTTTTATTTTGCACGTTTATTACGCGATTACTTGGCTAATAATAAACTGATTTTGATGGTTCTTTTTGGTGGTTCTATATTAATTTCATTTATAACGATCCGACTAGTGGTTTTTGAGTCATACTTGATTATGGTTTTTGCAGTTTTACTGCGCAAAATTATATTTAGTAATGTACTTTTTGAACTCACAGTCCCCACATGTATGGTCAGCGAAAAATCTAGGATCTTGATACTGATCTTGATGATATTGTTATACTCCTTGGAGTGAAACAATAAAAACATTTTCTACGGAAAAAAATTTACGTGTGGCACTCTGAGACTGCCACGTAAAGCTATTGCATGAGCAGGCATGAGTCACCGGATTGTGGGTCAAAGGGGGATTTCGCATGCGCATTAACGCCAATACAACCAATGACACCTATTGGCGAGTTGCTAAACTAAAGAGACAAGCGTGATCAAAAAGTCATTAAAAGTTCTGCTATTGATCGATAAATGGCAAAACTAAAAAGCATCACCGTTGTGCTGGTCGGAGTGGGGGTGTTAGGTTATTTTCGTTACGGAATTTTTTGATTCGGTCTCCACGCTCAAGGTCCGCGACTGAAGCTATGCAATAGCTTAAAAAATAATATACATATCCAAGAACAAGTATATGATCGTGAGATTTGGCACTCAATAGTCAATACTCTCTGCCTACTCCGTTAGGAAGGCAGATAATTATGCGTGAATATATTATATATGTATAAATATGAAGTTTAAGAAAGTAAAATGATACTTCAATAAAGTAAAAGATTAAAGGATTGTAATAATTAATGATTTCAGTGTCACGGAGCTTTGTAGTTGTCTCTGTATAATAAATCAGTGTTGCTGTGCAATCTTTACCTGTCGAGCCTGTCGCAACTTGTCACCCAAAGCCGCAACTCTTGAGTCTTGGATTGAGGTTGCCGTGATTTCTGGATTGTATTTCTGGTCACTCAGGGATGCTGACGCGACCAACGCTTTTGTGTACCTAAAGATAACATAATACTGTTAATAAGAACAGTTATCAGAATTATAATGTTAGTTCTATGCTATTGGGCAAAATCGATATTTACTCTTTTTATAATTGGAGTAGGTACCTTACATTTACATGTGTCAATTTGTTCTTGTATCCGACCGACCGAACCGACCGAAAAACATGGTGATACGCGGAATCACTGCTGCATTACCGATCTTTTTTTATGACATTGGAAGGCAACCAAGCAGATGTATTTCCTGATGGTAAGAAATTCAAGTGGCCTAGAGGAACCAAAAGTGGTAATGGTGCGTTGCTAACCTGAAGCCGGGATGTTAGGCCTCGAGCAAAAGTAAGTTTACTGGCTACCTTACCTTCTGAACCGAAACACGTTAACAGCAAGCACTGACGTTATGATGACAGGTATAAGTAAGGCGATGGTACCAATCCAGGCGAGTTTTTGCGAAACTCTACCACCTAGTAGGATGTCACGGTGTTAGTGACGTTAAGCCTATGCTCGCCTTTTACGAGCTGCTTGGCAGGAAGGCAAATGGTCTATTCTACGAAGGAGCCCAGGTCAACACAGGGACACACTTCAAAGGTTTTTTTAAAAAAATAATGTAATAGAGTTTTTATTACTCACTCTCCGATTGAGTCCCCATTCCAACAATGGTCGTTTCCCTCACTCGCGAGTTCAGGCTCATCACAAAGCCGATCTGCTAGTCCAGCGAAGAGTTTCTTGCTAGCAGCTAGCGTGGCAGCAAACTGTAGCAGCTCGGTGTCTGGTGGCGGGGCGCGAAGGGCATCCCGTCTCGAGGAACCGGGTGTAGGTTGGACAGATGGAACTTCTGGTGCTTCGAGGGTTGACGGTGGCCCACATTCTTGTCGAACCTGCGTCAAATAAGTTAAAATTTATTTATCATCACGCTCTTGGGTCATAGCAACACATGGGCAAATTTGTCTAGGTTATTGTTGCCCAAATTCAGATTTTTGTTGATCAACAGATCGTTTTCATTGTTTGACAATTATTTACGCGCGTAATGTTAGCAGTTCTATGGTGTAATCAATAGCAACAATTTTGGATGAGTTTTGACGCCATCGAGAGAAAAATTGGTCGAAGTTTTTTCATAATTGTTGAACTTCGTGTTTATATTGAGTGAAATTAGTAAATTTTGGTGGCATTTTGTACAATTTTGTTCAGTGAAAGTGCACAAATGAAATAATCATGAAGAAATTATTGTATCGTGTATTTCCTCTTTGCCGCCAAATCTCATTACATGAGCTCGAGTAATGAGGCCATCGCTTTACCCAAGAGCCTGACATGACTTACTGACGACTGGTGATTAATTATAATTGATAAAAATTTATATAAATTTTGATACAAATTTCTACTTGACTAATGCCAAAATACTAATGTGAAGGCCAAAACCTAAAGAAAGAAGAAGAAAGAACAATTTTGGATACGGTCATAATCAAATTTCGGGCTTCGTTCAATCCAGTTAAAGTTTATAGATTTGTATAGATGCGTCACAAGAACCTTTGTAAGGGCAATGTGAAATAAATACTTCTAAAGAAAATATTTTTAAACTTCCTGTTAAAGTACAAAAAATAAATAATAATAAATTAAGGTAAGGAAATTGTGTACCTACAAATTTTATAGGTATTTTAGTATTTTCCAATAAACTACTAAAATAAATAAATTTTCTTTGAAAATACTTAATTTTTTTTATTCAAAGATTTCTAGGAAAACATTGAAGTTGCAAGTGCTTGCAACGAAAAAACTTTAAGTAATACTGTATTTGATGACATAGTCACGTAAGATATGTTAGGGTTGTATTATTATATCTAAAGCCTTAAGCGAAAATTAGAAGTTAATAGTGATAGACGAATGTACCACAGCCTTACTTTAAACAAATTGACTAAGCGAATCTGCATATACTTCGTTTGTACAAGCTAAGTTAGAGAGACTGTGACAAGAAAAGCAGCTTATGGAATTATTACAAAATCTGGATAATATTCAGTAGTAAAACGATATTGACATAATAAACTTGTGCCTGGTTTTCTACCTAGTTTGCTTTAAAAGCGATATTTTTTTAGTTATAAGCTGTATCGGCGAACTTCGTTTCACCCGTAAAATTAAATTGTTTCTCCTAGTTTTCTCGCGTTTTGTATATATATAATACTTGCTTATTGGACGTTATGGCGGCAAGAATAGGTAAGGCAGAGGTACCAATACGGGTCGTATGTCGCTGCGAAACTCTACCTAATAGAAATTATTATTATTTCTTGATAAATTTACTAAAAGAATATGTATGTTTACATACCGTTCCTTGGGCGGCGCTAAATGAGCCGCTTTTAGAAACACGCAGAAATGTCGGCATTATGTCTGCATAAATGGTACATTGTTAAATGTGCAGCAAAAAAACTAATTATTTTCGCAGAAGGCAAAGAATTCCTGTCCAAGGGCTAAGGGTTCACTGCGCCGTGAACTTTGTTTATAAACATCCTTTCAAGAATGTTTGAGAATCGAATTCAACACTTTCTTATTAACAGGGTTCAATTATTATTAACCCATTAATTTTCAGCGTAATAGGGTTCATGAGTTATAAACATTCTGAGTAGCACGACTTTCTTTTATATATAGAAGTAATTATTATAAAAGCATTGTAAATTACTTTCTCCTAAATACAGGATTTTTGGGTGTTTAGTTTTAAATGTATATATTTGTATATCTACGAGAATACTTCACTTGACTACAGAATTAAAATAACAAAAAAGTCTCATACATCAAACAGCAGAGATATTATGTTCAACATTTTCATAGTTATTTTATAATCTGAATATTAAACAGAGGTCAACAGAGGTATACATTGTCAAATAATATTGAATGCAAATTTAAAACAAACTGTATTATTACTTCTGAAGAACATAATTTAGTTTGCAATAGTAATCTTACATTATTTAATTTTGAAGGATTAAATAAAAATTTACATATGTATTAGATTATTTATACTTAATAGTCCAGAAAAATTGCAAAAACCGACTTCGATTTCAATACCTACTCCATTTCATTATCAATGCACATAAAAAATATAAATACATACATATCTTCGCTCCAAGTTCTTTACGTGGTAGGTAGAGAGTATTGAGAGCCAAACCTCATGATCCTGACAAACCTGTCTGGCTTCCATCACATTCATTACCCTTTTCATACAAACATGCTGGTTTCAGAAATTCTTGACACTACCCTTGGAGGTTGACATGAAGACCTAGATACGGTACACGAGTCGAGCAATTGGAAATGTGTATTTTCAATTTTCTAATGAAAACAACGTGCTCGGGTTTGGTTATGTGCCCCACTGGCGATAGCTACAAAGGGTGAAATCAAGAAAAACTAAAATAGCTAATATTAAATATAGCCTAAAATACTTTTTGGTTTTGTGTTCAATTTATATAGTAGTAGCCGATCCGGCGAACTTCGTATCGCTTTATATTCACAGTAGCAGTAGTTAGTAGCTAACAGTTTGTATAAAAAAAAATTAAAAATGATTTTTCCCTTTTTCCCAGAAAAATCAAATTCTCAGTTTTTCTTTTCATATGATTCTTCTAATGACTATAAATAACTGAAACAACAAAAAAAATTTGCAAAATCGGTCCAGCCGTTCAGACGTGAGGCGATAACCACTCGAAAAGGGAATTTTTATATATAGATGACATTTACGTAGATGACATTTATGTTACGTTAATGTCACCTATGACATTTACGTTTCTAAAAACGAAATACCAAAATCCACACTGGTCAAATAATCGCGTGACAAACAAAAAAAATACCGACGATATAATAAGGTGGTAGAGTTTCGCAGCGACTCGCCCGGATTGGTACCACCGCCTTACCTATTCCTGCCACCATAACGTCCAGTGCTTGCCGTTGATGTATTCTGATTCGGAGGGTAAGGTAGCCGATAAATTTACTTTTGCTTGAGGTCTAGCATCACAGCCTCAGGTTGGCAACGCAACATTACCACCGTTGGTGTCTCTAGGCGGCGTGAATTTCTTACCATCAGTAAATCCGTCTGCGTATTTGCCTTCCTATATCTTAAAAAAACCTCATGGGATTCAATAAAAAATACTTAAATAACTAACTGAAGAGGAAACTATAAATTTAGTGACTAGTTTAGTGGATCATTTAAACTCCGTTTAGTCAACTTATACCTAATTAAGTTACCTATATTTAAAAGCACCTAAAACCAGTATAATTCATAACTAACTCTCCAATCCTATTAATCGACATAAATGTCCCTTCTTAACTGAAGTGGAAGCTAATACTTTAAGTACCACGGAACACATCGTTGTCATAGATCTCTTCAATCTTCATAATCAGTATGTCAGCTCAGCTTGTGTAATATATCATTTGAAGTCATCGCCATCGGTATTAGGGCGGAAATAGCCAGTAGTGCGGTCGCCGTGTGAATGCCCCTAACGACTCGCCAGACACGCAAATAAACTACCTCGGTACACTGGACACAAATAGTCGCATAGTTCTGCTTAAAAATAAAACTTGCAACCACCAAGTGTTATTAGCATTACGCGAAATGCAAGATGAATGTAATAACTAGTGATGTACAGTCGGCAAAGACTTTTATGGCATTCAGCCGGACGGTAATGATAAGAAATTCTCGTTGTCTATGGATACAAACTGGCTGTCGTTTGTCTGTTTTTACGTATATCATGCGAAAATTAGTAAATCTGTTTTTATAAGAATTCAGCTTTAACTTTAATTCTAAGGTGAATCTCTTTAAATTAGTTTAATAAGAGCGATGCGATACGTGATATTAAAAATCGCGTTTCTATTTTTTATAAATTTTATTCTGAAAAATACAAATAGTATTTTTTTGAACTGTACGTACCTAACAAAATTTTGTTTGGTTGGCAAATCACATTGTGAAGATAAAAAAACTTTACTTTACTAATTATGCAATGGACGTCCGTAGATTAATCTTTGGCCATAGAGCAAGGTATTTTTAAATTTTTACAGCAACGGCTAAAACATAAATTTATACTGCCTAAGCTTAATTCTTAAATTACAAAAACATTTTCACACCCATGTTCCCGAGGAGGTTGACATTAGGACCTAGATACGGTACACGAGTCGAGCAATTGGAAATGTGTATTTTCAATTTTCTAATGAAAACAACGTGGTTTGGTTATGTGCCCCACTGGCGATAGCTATACCACGTGTCACATAGTGAAACTAAGTGTCTTCGACTAGTCGTGGGTGCCCTGGGTGTACCTCTGCCTACCTCTTCAGGGATAGGGGCGTAAACACTTTTCTTATCTCATAAATACTTATTACATCACTGGTTATTTTGCAAGCTAACAGTAACTCAGGAATGACTTGCAAATTGACGGCGTTCGCTTCAAAGCAAATTAATTAGCACAAAACAGTCCTGAGAAGTGACAGGCTATTTAATATCTTTTTATACAAGCTATTGGACACCTGATGCTTCATGTTCAAGGCCTCCACCTGCAGTATTTGCGGTTAGACGTAATTCAGGTGTATTTCTAATATGCTAATACACCGGCATCCTCTTTGTCAGTTGTATAATTTATAATGACCGCAGCTGTCCTGATGTTTTTAGAGACCAACAACCTATCTTTTTATGTGATAGGTCAACGTGCAAGCATACGACTCACGGGACGGCTATTGTGCAAGTTTACCGGCTACCCCACTATTTGTACCGGGATATGACCAAGTCATTACAGCGGCAGAAATAAGAAAGCGGGCGATCCCGCAACGCAATCGGGCAAGTTTCTGCACAGCTCTCGACTACCAGTGAATATCTTTTTTTTTAATGATATTGGAAGGCAAACAAGCAGACGGATTTCCTGATGTTAGGAAATTCACGCTAGAGACACCAAAGGTGGTAATGGTGCGTTGCCAACCTGAGGCCGGGATGTTAGGCTTCGAGCAAAAGTAAGTTTACCGGCTACCTTACCCTCCGAACCGGAACACGTCATGATTTTATAGCGGCAGGAATAGGCAAGGCGGTGGTACCAATCCGGGTCAGTCGCTGGGAAACTCTACCACTTAGTCAGATGTCACGTTGTTAGCGACGGTAAGCCTTTGCTCGCCTTTTACGAGCTGCCTGGCAAGGAAGGCAGATGGTCTATTCTACAAAGGAGCCCGGACCAACACGGGAAAAATCTTCTTATTAAATAAACCGTGACAGTAAATTTTATACAACCTTAATATCAATTTAAAAGATTTGGAAT
>NJDC01000353.1:239276-264519 GCA_002245475.1 Calephelis virginiensis | reverse complement strand
TGGTCTCCTCGGGTACCTACATCCATCCACATTCGCATTGTATATCTGCTTTGTCAATATTTCATCTGTCATTCTTTCCACACGGCCGAACCAGCGGAGCATGTCCTTTCCGCAACAACCTATCTTTTTATGTGATAGGTCAACGTGCAAGCACACGACTCACGGGACGGCTATTGTGCAAGTTTACCGGCTACCCCACTATCTGTACCGGGATATGACCAAGTCATTACAGCGGCAGAAATAAGAAAGCGGTCGATCCCGCAACGCAATCGGGCAAGTTTCTGCACAGCTCTCGACTACCAGTGAATATCTTTTTTTTATGATATTGGAAGGCAAACAAGCAGACGGATTTCCTGATGTTAAGAAATTTACGCTGGAGACACCAAAGGTGATAATGGTGCGTTGCCAACCTGAGGCCGGGATGTTAGGCTTCGAGCAAAAGTAAATTTACCGGCTATCTCCGAACCGGAACACGTCATTATTTTATGGCGGCAGGAATAGGCAAGGCGGTGGTACCAATCCGGGTGAGTCGCTGGGAAACTCTACCACCTAGTCAGATGTCACATTGTTAGTGACGGTAAGCCTTTGCTCGCCTTTTACGAGCTGCCTGGCAAGGAAGGCAGATGGTCTATTTTACCAAGGAGCCCGGACCAACACGGGAAAAATCTTCTTATTAAATAAACCGTGACAGTAAATTTTATACAACCTTAATATCAATTTAAAAGATTTGGAATCAGATTTGTAAGAGCATTAGGCGATAGGTTTACCATTAAGTATGGATAAAGCCTTCAAGCCAGGCAGTTACATGTTTAAGGTTCACTCAGGGCAGATCAAATTTAACAGTCACGACCCAATGGAAGCCCCCCCCCCGTGGATCAGCCTCAACTTGTCATCATACCATTACCAACTGCGCCATAACGTTTCGGTTTTTGAGAGTATGGTCAATTCCAACGCCAATTCCTAGTCTGTCTGCACTAATAGAAAAGACCAAAATCTGAAGAACTAGATTATACCACACTGGTTCTTCTAGAGTCGTCACACTTCTACACTTTTAAGTTTAAGCTTAATTAAAACCCCTAGACGGTTTGAAAAAAAAAACAAAAAAAAAACACGATCAATTTGAATACCATACTTGTATAGTACAAAGGCGCGACTGTTTTCGAGATTGCTAAGACGACTTAAGGCCTATTTACATGATGCAACTTTATTAACATAGCTTATTGGACATTTCGAATGTCTTTAACAGTTATAATCAGACCTTTGACCCACGTAATGGGAAATGGCGCCAAGGTAAGCTTACTGTCGGGTCGTAAAATAAAACAGGGAAACATAATAATATATTACATTATTATACTTTTAATATCCGAAGCTTTTATGAATTTTTATGTGATGTCTCATTTGCATTATGTTACCGACTTTATTGAGTCTGCTGAAGCTGTCAATTAGTATTGAATTTTCGATGTCTGCATAATGGATGGATATTTGGATTATTTATTTCGACAACCTTTGACGTTTGTTTCCGTGTTGGATAGGGTCTGTGCAGAATAGACTGCCTGAACAAGCACACAGATTAAGGACTCCCGAGACCGTCGAGTCTCAGTAGTTACTTACCATAGAGATCGAGTCTAGAGACTATCTAGACCAGGGGTGGGCAAATTCTTTTGACCGCGGGGCGGCAAATTAAAAAAAAAATTAGTGGCGGGCCAGTAAATTAAAATTAATCTTGAGGCGGGCCGGTTAGTTAACACCACCTAAAAATTGCAGTAAATATTACGATAATAAAACGTTGTATAAAGATAATATAAAGCAATGTTTTTTTTTTATTTTACAATCCTTTATTAAAATAAAATCTATTTATAAAGTCTTAACATATGAAATACGCAATATATATGTTAGAAGTATCGACTCATAATCTTAATTGTTAAAATTTCAATAGTATTTTAACATTTCGACCATTAATTTTTTAAGGAGGATCATATTTTTCTAAAAAAGACCCTCGGCGGGCCGGATTAAAACTTCTCACGGGCCGTAATTTGCCCACCACTGATCTAGACCATAATATGTGCTACACTGGTGTAGTTGTCCTAAGTCCGGGATGTTAGGCCCATTGCGCAAGTACACCAGCCCCACCCTTTTGACCGGAACACGACCGACTCATTATGGTGGCTGGAATAACCAAAGCGTTGGATCTCAATCCGGCTAAATAACCCTAAATATTGTAAGGGTTACATAATATAACGCGACAGTCTACGAATGGCTTATATTGGTGGTAATTTTGTTGCGCACTCACTAAACTAATTTTAAGTTAACCCTGTCTTCTTTCAACTAAAGTAACAGAAGGAGACAGGACACTTTTAGTGCTGTCAAATTAGACCGTACACGTCATTTCTACAGACGTTTAATCTATTACTCGGAAAACGTTGATTAAAAACATCACGATTGGACATGTCCGCACTAATCTGACACGTCTAAACTGTTCCATCTCTTTTGTTTTTGTTTCATTTGAGAAAGATAGCATGCATCTAAAATAAGTTTAGTTTGTGAACAGCAGAATCACCACCATTTTATATATTATTTTAAACTAACCGACCCCCGCAAACTTCGTATAGCTTAAAATATTAAAAGTTTAACAGGGAAAGTAGAAAAAATAAAAGTATTATTTCTCCTACTTTCCCTCCAATTTTTCCGGTTTTTATCATCATATGATCCTTCTGACAATAACCAAGACCACAAAAAAAAGATTAGCAAAATTGGTCCTCCCGTTCAAGCGTGATACGATGACCACGCGAAATGGGAACTTATTTTTATACATATACAAGCTGACCCGGCAAATGTTGTTTTGCCATTTAAATTATTTCCTGGAAAAAGTGTTAAGGGTGAACAACCCTTATCACTTAGGGGTATAAAAAATAGATGTTGGCCGATTCTCAGACCTACTCAATATGCTCACAAAATTTCATGAGAATCGGTCTAGCCGTTTCGGAGGAGTACGGGATCGAACATTGTGACACGAGAATTTTATATATAAGATATAGTAGATACTAAAGTGATTGTCCGATATTGGGGAAAATTTCCACAACCCTTTGATTTATGACATTTTGACAAGTTAAGCATATTTTTTGGGTAGATTTTTAAATCATATTTTATCCTTATACAAAGTCCTAACATAACCTAGGTTTGCTACAAAAATGTGTCAGAAAAGTAATTATTCTGAACATGTATTTTAATGAATTAGAAATAGCTTGTTGCCAGAAGTCAAAGTTAAAATTTAATTCAAGTTGGCTGCCAGAATTGTTTTTTGTCCCGTTCCAGGAAGTAACCAAACTAAAGGGCATGAATTATGAAGACGAACGGAATAGACAGGCAGAGTGATGCAAAATACCCAACGTTAGACGTATACTTAATCCTACGACTAAACGAGGTGGTCAAATGACGAAAATTTGACCAAATATGTTAAAATCAACGATGTAATTAAATCGTATCTACAGATCAAAAGACCGAGGGCCCCTCGGTTATTACGATCTTATGATTCTAATATACAAAGTACTCATATAATACTGGGACACCGATATCATCTGCGACATATAATGAATATTCATAGAGTATATCGCGATACCTAATGTTTTATTAACACTGAATAATTTATTACGCTCCCGTTCATGGCAAGGATGAGTAATATTATTGTGTTTAATTATATCAATTGTAACACTAGCCCTTTGTTAGTTGGTAGGTACTCTGACTCAGGCATTTGTTCAGCATTATCTCATTATGTCACTACTAAGTGATCTAATAGTTACCTTGTATTTACTTGGTACTTAAGTGACATAATACTAGAAGAAATGGAATACGTAAATAATCTATACATTTAAAAACTGTATCGCCTCTGTGGTCTAGCGGTCCGGGTGTTGGACTTGACTGCACGAGGTCCCGGGTTCGAATCCCGGGTCAGCCAACAAAAAGAAAATTGGATTTTTCCAATTTTCTAATAAAAAAAATGTTGGTCAGGATTGGAAATGTGCCCGGTTGGCGATAGGCTTGCCATCTATCAGATTATGGGACTTAGTGTCTTCGGCTAGTCGTGGGTGCCCTGGTTGTGCCTCTGCCTACCTCTTCGGGCGTGAAGATACTTTTAAAAACTGTAAAAAAGAATTAATTAAAATAGAGCACTACGGCAAATCTGTAGTGAAGTGTTCGCTGACCGTATTCGTAACAGCTCATTCGAGAAAGAGTGGGATTGAAAGATTGTTTTGGTGTTAAAATGAATGACAGATGAAAGATTGACAAAGCAGATATACAATGCGAATTTGGATGGATGTAGGTACCCGAGGAGACCAAGGCTGACATTTCACGATCAGATCGCTAGGATATTATCCGAGGGTGGTGTCAAGAGTCTCCGAAACCGGCGTGTTTGTATGAAAAGGGCAATGAATGTGGAGGAAGCCAGACAGGTTTGTCAGGATCGTGAGATTTGGCTCTCTGCCTACCCTGTAAGGGACTTGGCGTGAAGATATGTATGTATGTATATATATGATTATTATTTTGATGAATATATATATTTGTAAAAATCAATGCCACTTTTAGTTGTAATTTTATAACTCAAGAACGGACTCACCTGTCCCAATCAAATCTTTAGGCTTTGTTCGGACTATTTAGCACATGGTTTATGTAAAGTTTGCATAAAATCGGTCAAGTGGTTCTTCATTTATCACATTTTTTGTTATAAATGAATTCTATAAATGGCGGATCATTTTGTTAATGGGTATTTTTCAAACAATTTGATTTTTTTTCAGATAGGGATTGTGTTGTCACTTTTAAACTTTTTTCAGTTGACTCTTTTTCTTTTCTAATGCCCACAAATAAATAAATAGAGACCAGAATTAAATTAATAAACACCCAAACCAAGTAATGCAGACATCTCAATGTTCATCGCACAAATGCCTGTCCACGTTGGAAATTGAACCCGAGCCTCATGCCGGTCGCAGACGAGGCAGTCAAACAATGTGAGCTAAAATTATTGTCAATCTGTGTTTGTTTCATCTGTCGGTCTTTTATAAAACCACGTAAGAGATACCTACTGTTTAACTAACAGCGTAAAAACGGCACTCAAAATTGTTTTGAAACTTCTTTTCTTAACTTTGATTCAATCTTACTCAACTATGGCACTGTAATATTACCATGACTATACTGTATATACACCACAGTTCTCTCTTATTATCTTATCATATAAAAACATATCGCTTGGTGCTTAAGAACACACCCCGGACACGCAATATTCTTAAAATGGGCATAAAATGAAGCAAGAAGCATCTTCACGCCCATATCCCCGAGGTGGTAGGCAGAGGCACAACCTGCCCTGGTTGTGCCTCTGCCTACCACCTACCCACGACTAGCGGAAGACACTAAGTCCCATAATGTGATAAGTTTTTTTTTTATAGAAGAGGAGGCAAACGAGCAAGTGGGTCACCTGATGGAAAGTGATCACCTCCGCCCACGGACATCCGCAACACCAGGAATATCACAGATGCGTTGCCGACCTTTAAGGAATGAGTACGCTCTCTTCTTGAAGGTTCCTAAGTCATAATCGTTTGGGAATACCGCCCTTGGTAACTGATTCCACAAAGGTGTTATACGGGGTAAAAAATGTCTTCGGCATTGTTAAAAGTGGCAAGCCTGTCGCAACCGGGCACATATCCAATCCCGAGTAACATTTTTTTTACAAAATTGGAAAAACAACTTTCTTTTTGTTGCCCGACCCGGGATTCGAACCCGGGACCTCATGAAGTCAAGTCCAACAACTGTACCAACTGGCCACAGAGGCGATTTAAATAAACTGATTCTACAAAACAGTCCGCGAATGGCATGTCCGCTATTATAAAGTAGTTAAAGCCCGTGAAGTTGAATGCTGAAACCCTAGAGCCAACAAGTAACACGAAGAGTTCTTTTTTGACGCTTGCGTTATTCGGAAAAAAACCTTACTATTTAATCCTTATTTAAAAGAATTGGATTTTTGCCCATTTGGAGATAGGCTTACCAGCTACCACACTGCGGAACTTTGTCCCCGGCTAGTCATGGGTGCCCTGGTTGCGACTCTCCCAGCATCTTCGGAGATATGGGCGTGAAGATACAAATTTCACAATTTGCTAAAAACAATTTCAAAGTAATCCAGGATTAACCTATCTACAGTAAACTACAAGCTATTCAAAACCTCACCAATCACAAGAAACGGTAAAACCAACTCGTCGAAAACCAGGCTTATACTCTACTAGCGGCCCGCTCCGGCTTCGCACGGTTATGAAATATACATATAAACCTTCCTCTTTAATCACTTTATCTATTAAATAAACCGCTTCAAAATCCGTTGCGTAGTTTAAAAGATTTAAGCATACTAAGGGTCATTGGGACTTTGTTTTATACTACGTAGCGCTTGATGTACCTAAAATGTACCTACCATTTACTACTACTGAATATAATCTATTAATACGTGATGTCCAAACTTTGGACCTCTTTTTACGAAAATTGCGTTGACGGAGGAGCATTAAATTTGGCACACTTATAGTTTATGTTCGGGAGAAGTGCAGAACGCTAATATTTTTCAATAATAATGCTTATAAATACAATAAATCAATAAATAAAACATTACCCACACTACCATGCATTTGACACACACAAAGAAATATATTGATGATAACCATAAAATATCACAGTTGGTCTTAAAAAATTAAGATAAAGAAATCTTATCAACAAGATATTAAATTTAGTATGGGCAACAACTAGTTATAAATAATTTATTTTATTTAAAATGAAAAGGTTTATACAAGGACATAATATTATTACAAAGTCATGGTATCCGATTCAGATGAAAAATCAAATGTGGTCTATGAAATTGACTTTTATGAAAGCAAAAAATCTTCAAAATGCCTATCTCTAACTGTATAATGTAAAATCAACTTCGACAAGACACATTAAAGTCAAATCCGTTCTCGAATAGAAAAATAATGTTCTAAATTCAATATTTAAAATAAAAACGCTGGCAGCACGCCCACTATGTCATTAATAAAACAATATTATTTATTATTATGTCAAAAAGAATTATCATTTCCTGTCAAGTCTCATTAGCATGTCTAGCTTTGTTATTTCAATTTACGAATTAATGGGTATTTCTTAAATATTATATTTTATGTGACAAGTGGTAATTACATACCTAAATAAGTTTTGAACTTAGATTTGTAAATTACTAGCTGACCTGCAGACGTTGTTCTGTCATGAAAGAATATTAAATTCGAATAAAACATCTGACAGTTATGTCAAATGAACTAACAGTTATTTCAAATCAACTAAAAGTTATATATAATTTATTTTTCGCTAAATTTTCTTAAGTTTTTTTTTAATTTTCCGCTAAATCTACCATCTTTATTAATTTATAGGAATCTACTGACTATAATCTATACAAAAAAATGTGGTAGAGTATGTTGGTTACTTAAATATTTTTTTAACATCTTAGTAACACGCATATTTTGCAAATGAATTATTTTCATTTTACTTAATTTCAAAAAATAACATTATTGTAACACTCGTGTTACGACGATCAAGAGAAATTGAGAATCATTTATATCTTATTTATAGGTAAATATTAATCAAATTAAATTATATATTTGTAAAATTGTAAATAGAGTGACCCCATTTTTAGATACGCCAAAATACCAAGATAAATATCAGTTGTGTTTTACTCTTTTTCATAGTTTTCTTTTTGACCCTAAAAAAATCATATGTATGCCTAAATATTTTTGGCTGTCCTAAGCCAGGAAAAAGGTATAAAAAATGATTCACAGTATTTTATTATAATACTATTTATCTGCTACAGCCTACAGCTCAAGCAAGGGTGACCATAAGTTGAACATTTACATGGAACAAAACAAAACGAAATTAGCTGTTACTCAGTATCATAAAAAGAAGTAGAAAAATAAGAATAGCATTTTCTTGAAAGTACTAGTAACAACAAAGAACCAATTATTTAATTAATTGACAACACTCATATGAACAAAAGAATATTTATGACATTAGCTAAAACTTTAATACTAATGGACTCAGAAATGTGCCATCGAAGTATAAACAAGAGAGATCGGGACATTTTTTAAAACAACTTGGTCCAGGTCACCTGTATAGAATTGACAATCAGTGTCTCTTCCTTGCAGATGTGTAAAGCAAGTGCGGTCTAGCGGTTCAGTCGTTGGACTTAACGGCATGATGTCCCGGGTTCGAATCCCGAATTTTAAAGAAAGGAAAAACTTCGCCCCAGTCAGGATTTGAACCTTTATTCTCAAGCCGGCGATGCTCTAATCATTTGAGCTACTGAAGATTTAATTCAAGTGGCGATTTTTTTCCATTTCCTTACCCGTTAACGCGGGTAGTTATGTCCTATAGATACACAGTTCTGAATACCCACTAAATGAGTTCATCATTACAGATTAAATTCAAATTTACAACGGCCATAACTTTCGTTTCTCTCAAGGAATTTTATTTTAACACTTGCCCTGTGCTTGGGGTTAACAGAAGGTTATTGTTTTCTTTTTGTTGCAATATGCCTCTGTGGTCTAGCGGTTCACTTGTCGGACTTGACCGCATGAGGTCCCAGGTTCGAGTCCCGGGTCGGGCAACGAAAAGAACTTTGGGTTTTTCCAATTTTCTAATAAAAAAGGTTGCTCGGGATTGGAAATGTGCCCGGTTGGCGATAGGCTTGCCACCTATCACATTGTGGGATTTAGTGTCTTCGGCTAGTCGTGGGGGCCTTGGTTGTACCTCTGCCTACCTTTTCGGGGATGTGGGCGCGAAGATACTTACTTACTTAAATAGTAAATACATATCGAATTCAAGAATCAAATTTTACCACTTTCAGTTCCAGACGTTATTTAAAATTTAAATCGATTCGTATTCTAATTTATACAACATAATCCGATTTCGACTTGCGGAGAATAGTCTCTTCGATATCATTCCATAATCGATTTCACAAAAGACCGTTGCGTGGGACGAACGAAGGTTGTTATAATTAACATGTTTGTTTACAGACCATTTAACATCCGGTGCGTTTGGAAATCACCTATCATAATTTGGCTATAATTATTGGGACAACTAGAAAGATTAACGGTAAAAGATATTTGTTTTTGATAATGCTTGGGCAGCAAAACAATCATTGGTTAACTTAATGTGATTTACGGCCAATGTTAATAATGTATCTCAATCTAATGGATTTCAAGCAATCTAGATAGCTGCGTATCCGGCGGCCTATCCCATATCTAATTGCCATATTTATCCTGTCCACAGATATGTTATTGGCAAGCGATAACATAAAAATGGATCAAAATATCAATCTTGGACAGCAAGTTTTGGATTAGGATTGATTATTAATATTGGCCGTTAGACAGGATACATGTCGTACCTCATCTAGTTAATTGAGATGAAGATATCTGTAAAATTGATAGAAGAAAGCGTTACTTTGCGGAAATCCATACTAAAACTAAAACTCCCAAATATATCCAGCTCCACCAATACACACAACAAAACTGTTTTATTAACACCAACAATACACACACTACTAAAAACTCAACGTACGTTTCGCTTCGTAACCGAAACGTCATCAGATCATTCTTTTCCGTTACCTTCCGGTGAGTCCAATTCATTCATAGCGCACTATTTTGCCTGTTTTGTCACACCATAATACGTATAAATTTTTTTGGCGGGAACTTGCAAATTAAATAATTTTATTTGGATTGAAGATATATCTGTGTTTCTGGGAACACATATTAGTAATCAAAATTAGTTCTGTATTTATTTAAGTGCTTTTAGTTTATTAATGGCTATACTAACGGCACGCTATAATGGCCGGTTCGACATAATATAAAGTGTTGCAAATGTCAATTTATTGTCGAAAAATATAACTAAATGAAATTTGATTTTATATGTTTTGTATTTATAACTAGTATGTCAAGTTGCTGTTTGAAAAGTTGAAATAAAAATAAATGTTTTTTTAGGTAGGGAAACTTAATACAAACGTCAAACCGGCCAACACCGTATGTCGCAAGTATAAGATTTACAGGTCTAAAACTAAAAGCATATAATTCGTTTAATTTGGGTTACATTTCTATAATTTGATCAGAGATATTAAAAAAATACCTACCTATATATATTTAATGAGTGGCTTCCACCATACCATATGATTAAGGTAATTAACGCTAAATCCATGATTATGCTAAGCAACGCAACTTCAAAGATTTTGTTAATATTACTATTCATACGATAAAGTTAGTAAAGCGCGTATTACGGAGCTGCGATCAAAGCTCATGCTTTCATTAGAATAAGTTAATACCCGTGTACAAGTTACTCTAATTGAACCAGACGAAGCAATACATTTACATTTATATGTAATCGACGATACTAAACATACTTAGTAACACATTTTTAAATACTTAAACCAATAATTAGTGATATATTACCCGTGTTGGTCCGGGCTCCTTTGAAGAATAGACCGTCTGCCTTCCTGTGCCAGGCAGCTCGTAAAAGGCGAGCATAGGCTTGCCGTCACTAGCACCGACATTTGACTAGGTGGTAGAGTTTCGCAGCGACTCACCCGGATTGGTACCACCGCCTTACCTATTCCTGCCGCCATAACGTCATGACGTGTTCCGGTTTGGAGGGTAAGGTAGCCGGTAATTTACTTTTGCTCGAGGCCTAACATCCCGGGCTCAGGTTGGCAACGCACCATTACCACCTTTGGTGTCTCTAGGCGGCGAGAATTTCTTACCATCAGGAAATCCGTCTGCTTGTTTGCCTTCCAATGTCATAAAAAAAAATGTTTAAACACTTAAACCAATAAGATGTAGACAATGATGTACAAAACCAGACATGTATCTATAGTCTCATTGCTCGAATCTTATTCTTGTTGTAGATTGGACAGGAGCCTCATAAATCTGTTGTGTTATGCGTGAAAATAAAACAATAAACCGACGAGGTGGTTGTTAGAAAATAACCCCAAACTTTTGATGACGAATCGAAGAGCCGCCAGAGTACAATTGCGGAAAGTCAAAAATATGAAAAGATAAAACTATGATATTGATAAAAAAAGTATCTGCACACCCACATCCTCGAAGAGGTAGGCAGAGGCACAGCCAAGGCATCCACGAGTCACAACTAGCCGAAGACACTAACGGCCAATGTTAATAATGTATGTCTAAAGATGGATTTCAAGCAATCTAGATAGCTGCGTATCCGCCGGCCTATCCTATACAAAATTGCCATATTTATCCTGTTCACAGATATGTTATTGGCAAGCGATAACATAAAAATGGATCAAAATATCAATCTTGGACAGCAAGTTTTGGATTAGGATTTATTATTAATATTGGCCGTAAGTCTCATAATGTGATAAGTGGCAAGCCTATCGCCAACTGGGCATATAATATCCAATACCTAGCAACCTTTTTTGTAAGAATTAATTTGGTTTTCGAACCCGGGACTTCATGAAGTCAAGTCCAACGCCTGGACCGCTAGACCACAGAGAGAGGCGATATTGAACTGCAATAAAAACAAAATGAACAAACATTATAGGTTTGTTTGTTGCGCTATAGCAGACACAGACAATTGCTATTGTTATATTTCATTAGATATGAACAAGTATTAAAGACATATTAGTAGTAGGCATTATCATTATATATTATTGTTTTAGTTTAATCATAGTAAAATGAAAAAAAAACGACTTCGTTTTAAATAAGTAAATTATCTACACACAAAAATTCAATATTTTCCTCAATATTCCAGAGAATCCACCAACAGAACCAGGCTTGGTGGCAATGGGACCCTTTCGGAAGTAGATGCGCTCTTTTAAATGAAAACAATTTAAAATCGGTCTAGAAATGACAAAGAAATCGATAACCTTAAAAAAATATAGGAGCCGAACCGAGCTCCTCCCTTTTCCAAGTCAGATAAAAACAATAATTGTCTGTCAGATCTACTAATGCGTAACTCAAACTAGTAGACAACTAGATGAAAAGGCCTGAAACATTCAGATAGTTATTTATAGGACCGCAAAAAAAATTTTAAATAAAAAAAATAGTTTCTGTAAGGGCATCTTCTTTCGCAGCAAAATATTTCGTCAAACATTATACAAAAAACTTAAGTTTATAGGCACAACAATAAAATTGAGTTTTGTAAATATTCTAAATATTGCAAGTTAAATCGCAAACAGTCTGTAAATTTACAATTTTTTATAATTTGCAATTTCATAAGTTTTTTGACACTAAAATAGGAATTATAAAATATTAAATAAATTTATTCACATAACAGAGAATTTTACTTCAAATATATTATGGTTTGTATTAGCAACCGCGGATTAGTAATTTTAAAATTGTTTTTTTGTAAACATTTTGTAATTTTACAAAAATTTTAACAGTGAAGGGTTAATGTACTTCCGTGCGGGTGAAGCCTTGGGCAATTGTTAGTAACTTGTAAGCGTGCAAATAAATACACGTTTTCTACAAGTTATAGGTTTTCTAGGCAATTATAAATATAAGTTCCACTCGATAGTGTGCATTTAAAATAATTACGAGTTTTCAAAGTAATTTACGTATAACGGAACAAATTATTTACATGGAATTGAGTATGCTAGTTGTTTAACAACAGCTGACATCACAGCAAAACTGACAATAATAATGTATCTTCACGCCCATATCCCCGAAGAGGTAGGCAGAGGCACAACCAGGGCACCCACGACTAGCCGAAGATACTAAGTCCCAAAATGTGATAGGTGGCAAGCCTATCGCCAACCGGGCACATATCCTATCCCGAGCAACATTTTTTTTATAAGAAAATTGGAAAACCCCAATTTTCTTTTTGTTGCCCGACCCGGGATTCGAACCCGGGACCTCATGCAGTCAAGTCCAACAACTGAACCGCTAGACCACAGAGGCGATAATATTGATTTTGAAATGATGATAAGGAATGTTCACACCAGTTTTTAATCCAAAAAATATTTTGATTTCTAATTAAAATAAACCCTTAAAGCCTACTTGTTCCTGGGTTAAATATTTAACTTAAAGTTAGCCTCTAACATAGGACTAATTCAGTACATTTGATTTGACATTTGACAGTTTAACCCGTTATTAAACTTAACCTAGGAACGTGCAAGTGGCCCTTAGTGTCTTATTTATAAACAAGGATTAAATACTCCAAGGTTCAACCTTGTGTAGCCTTGTGTGATACAGACTATGATATCAACTTCATTTTAGTCCTACCTTAGTCCGTGTTTATTAATAACACAGTAATCGCCTTTTTATATAATATAATAACTTACAGACGAAGGTAATTTTGGATATTATAGTCTGTATCCCACTGTGATAAAGACTCTAATACTAGGTTGAACCTTGGCGTATTTTTGTTTTTATTAATATGACGGTGAGACGTCTATTACGACGACGAAGTAAGTCAATTCCACCAGTCATGACTAATGTTTGAATGTTTGTTATCTAACATATATTATGCTAACATCACTCCCTTACATGTTAGGTTATCCATCGGTCATAGAAATGACCGTTAAAAACTGACAGCGAAACCTACCGTATAATGAACGTCTAATAAATAAATTTGGAGACAATATCGTTTATGACGTAACATAATGTCTAAATTGAGATTTCCACTAGCAAAATGCAGTATTTTATTATAGTCGTATGTAACATAACAACCTTTCATTTTTATTGTAAATCGCCGTCATAACATTGGTAGTCAAACGTTGGTGGATTTTAACACACTCGTAAAACTATTCAAAATTAATAAATATGTGTTATGTGGCGGCATATCAATATTTCGTGACCGGTGCCGGTTTCCGAAAGATCGGACGCCGGCGCCTACGCATGTCACGACCCAAACCATAAGCGACTCGATTGCGAGCATTAAAAATTAAGATTAAGAAATATATGGATATATTGAAATCATTAATAATCTGTCTGTTGCTATTTCATCGCTAAACCGCTGAACCAATTGAGATGAAACTCGATATGCTTACAGTAAAAGTTCCGCGTTCGAACATAGGATATATTTCTTTAGCAACCCTTGAAGACTATCATAGGGGAAAAAAGTTTGTATGAAAATCATAATTATTCTACACAGACGAAGTCGCGAACAAACAGCACTTAATATATAGAAACATTTGTTTGAGAAATACCTGATTAAATATAGGACAGTCCTAAAACTATTCAAGATTATTAAATATATTGTGTTATGTGGAGTATTTCAATATTTCGTGGTCGGTGCCGGCTTCCGAAAGATCGGACGCCGGCGCCTACGCATGTCACTCACGACCCAAACCATAAGCGACTCGATTGCAAACATTAAAAACCGAAATTAAGAATAAGAAAAATATTCCTATATAGAAATCCATTCTAATATTATAAATGCGAAAGTTTGTGTATCCGTCTGCCTCTGTCTATTGATCATTCACGACTAAACTGCTGAACCGATTGCGATGGAATTTGATATTCTTGTAGCTAAAGGTCCGCGTTCAAACACAGTATACTATTTTCTAAGGTCAACCCACAAAGGAATATAAAAGGAATATAAAAGGAATAAACAAGAAAGTTTGTATGAAAATCGTAACTATTCAACGTTGACAAAGTACCGGGGAAATAGCTCTTTGGACAAACATAAGAAACATGACTGAACAGTTTATGTTTCTTTGAGAAAGAACTATCAACCAATCCGATTGACCTGAGCGGCGTTCTGGAAATCTAGGAACTTTAAGATATTCTAGCGTACACGCCTAGCTACATCGACCAACCGCGAGGCATTTGTCTGATGAACATTTAGATGTCTGCATTTCCGGGTCTGGGTGTTTATTAAATTTATTCTGGTATATTTAAGTATTTCTATGTATTAAAATCGTTGACTAACACCCATAACACAAGCATATAATTTGCTTACTTTGTGGTTAGATTCAATTCGTGTGACTTGTCCAGGGATATATGACGCCAGTGAAAAAAAAATGTCCTCATGCCAAGAGTATTCGCACTTTTATTTTGGAATTGGAAATCTAGTTAATTTTTATTAGGAAGAAATAGACTTCGCATAAAGACATAAAAGACGGTATTGTGGTATTGAGGCTGGATCATATGCTTCTTAAGCAAGTATGCTTATCAGCTATTATTTCCTTAAGACCGGAACATAACCGTGCTAAGAAAATATTTTGTGGTAATATTTGTTACGCAACTATTTCGTGACCGGCTTTGGTTTTCCACAAATAGGCACCGCCTACACATTTAAGAAACCACAAGCGAATCTATTAATTGAGAGGATTAATTAAGAACATTGGTTTGTTCCATAAAACAATGTTACATAAAACCGGAAATTAAATCAATTTTTGTTTAGGAATATAAGATTTAAAGGATTAATGTAATCAATTTTGCGACGTTAGGTTTTTGTAATAATAAATGTTGCAAATGTGATATTTAAACATTGAATAGAAATTCTATGATTTTTTTAAATAAAAAAAGTAGTCGAAGATGTACCTAATTTATTTTGGTACAAAAAACAGGCGAGTTAAAACTGTAACGATTTATAAGTCTCAGATGATTACTTTAGTTCATGATTATGTGTTTAATATGGAACCACCCAGAATAAAAAAAAACACTAACCGATCCTTATCGATCATCCTTAGAACCTGGTGGTTATCAGGGTCGTTAAACGGGAATGGCACGGCTTATTCTAAGACTCAATTTTGCAAATTCCTTGTCTATCCAGATTCCTCATATTGGTAGACTTTGCTATTATTAACTACTATAGTCTTATCCAAACGTCAAGGGAAAAACGGTTACTGAGCTTTGGGTGCAAAAAGGGCGAATAAACTTTTCCTGAATCGCCCTAAAAGATGGAAGCATTTTTGAAGTGAAAACTTCTTTAGCGGGCTTGCGCACTTTTTTAGGAATAGGTAAAAACTTCTAAACTCGCGTCAGATCGTCAGATCGAAAATTCGTAAGACGGCGCAGGGCGCTTGCGCGAATAAGACGGCGCAGGGCGCTTGCGCGAAAGATCGTGTTGTCATGTTTGTGTATACAGCGCAATAAATGAATATTGTATTCTATCACATAAATTTAGATACTTTCATACTGATAATTATAGCAATTCGTGCAAAATTATTCCCTAACCAATCCAAAATATCGAAAATGCACAACGTTCATATTTAATTTTTCACTTCTGCTGGCACTCCCGGAGTGCAACCCGACGTTTTTTTCGTACATTTAAGGTTTGACTTGCAGTAATTATGGGATTTTGTTTACGTATTATCTGATAAACATAGGCGAAAAAATATTTTTCCTAAACTAAACTAATCTCTAACTCCAAAAAAAAAAGAGATTTTCAATTCGACTGTACGTTTTTGTATGTTTGGTCTACGATTAATAGATCAATTCTAAAACTAGATTGTGAAATTTTATAATTTATTTTTACAAACATTACTGGTCCCACAAGTGGTCTCAAATAAATTTTATTAAGATCCGACTAGTGATGCGATATTAATTATAACACAAAATAATTACTATGACATTAATAAAAAAAATATTTAGGGCCATTTCTTGTGTTTCTACACATTGGTAACTTCACCTAATTTTATACTATAGTCTATTCCAAATGCCATCCAAAAAACGGCTATCTTTCAAAAGAAGAATGATGAGATCGCAACGTGGTGCCTAAAGAAATAGTTGGAGTCGTATTTGCAATTTTACTGTTCATAAATGAAACAGCGCCCTCTACCATTTAATGCTCTGACATTAATAATTTCAAGAAGTCTTACTTTTGCAGATATCACCACAACTTTTCCGTCAGACGTCAATAAAAATTCCAAAACACTAGGTGGCCCTTGTCGAACGCTTTTCAATAACATACAGACGTATTATATTACGAAAACTAAAATAACTTTGTTTTTTAAAAGCGCTTAAAGTTCATTTCTTGTCACTCTCGTGAAAGCTTGCGTGGGCGGGCGTGTATAGCTATAATACGAAAGTATATATCACTGTTTATACTTTCCGTTGCGCAGAACTCATTGCCAATGACCTTTTTGCATATTTAATTTATTAAAATAACGAAATTAGAATAAAATATTCGAATACAATAGATCTTCAGTCTCGGCGCCGAGTTTTAATCGACGGCGCCATTTTAAACTTAATTACACGAATCAAATGTCTAATAGCTGTAAATCATTAATTGAGATTTCAGATAAAGACTTAATAGTTAATAATACACAATATACATATATTATATTGCTATAGTATTATTTATATTTAGAGATATATATATAACGCTACGTATTAAAAAAAGCTTAAGCTCGACTTTTATAAGTTGCCTAGAGATTGACATTTCAGATGTTTTTTAAAGGAGCTCGGCCCCATTATAAGCTGCAAAAATCGTTACTCATATCATAAATACGAAAGTCTGTACGTCTGTTACGCTTTTACAGCTTAAATACTGAACAAATTTTTATGAAATTTGATATGCATTTAAGATCCGAATTTGAACTCGTACATGTTACATTACATTTTTCAAATCAAAAAAATTTTATTTCACGTTAACCTGCAAGAGGCATTTGTGATGCATTTATATAATACTAATTTTACCGCGGAATCGGAACGCGGCCTCCATTTAGAATATCCGGAAAGAAAAATCAACCTTCAAAAACAACAAAACAACCTTCATAGGACTGTAATGGGAGACAAAAGTTTTAAAAATGTATTCTAAGCTGACGAGTCGCGAATAATTAGCTAGCACATTATAAGCTTAAATTATTAGCCAAATTAACATTAAACTCTAGATAAGAATGTCTAATTATTCTGTAATTATCTGGTTTTGCAAAAGTATTAGCATGGGTGCACTAAATACTTGACTAAGTCATTGTTATTATAGAAGTAGAAGGAAAAGCAAAAGACGAATTTCTGATATAGTCCAGTCGTTTAAACGTATACTACTTTTGCTAACAAAAAATAAAGTTACACACCAGATCAACGAGCGCGCAATTTTCATTAGTAAGGGAGATAAAATATAGTTATGGTACATTGCCAACCTGAGCAGTTTTACGTAAATTTACCCATCACCCTATCCTCTAAATCAGAAATACGACAATGACGTACTCGCTATTATCGGTTTGTTATAATGGCGGTACGTAGCGGTAGCGGTACGGTAGTACAGGAACCCATTTACACAAAAGGACCAACAGTCTTGGGTTGCCGCCGCACTATCACATCTTTGTTCCTATATTCAATGTATCTTACCCTTTTTTTAACGTTTGGAAAGTCCCCACACATACCTTCCAGGGGGAGAGCAGCAGGTTATGTCGGACTCGAACCGACTAAAAACCAAACGATGACCTTCGTGCTGCCCGGCTAGGAGCGAGATGGGGTCGCGTTGGCATTCACCATCTCAATGTGTCTTTCCTGCCATTAGGGAATCCGTCTGCTTTTAAAATTTTTATATCTTAATATATATAAATTACGTGTCACGTTGTTTGTCCGCGATGGACTCCTAAACTACTTAACCGATTTTAATCAAATTTACATACCTTGTGCAGTTTGATCCAACTTGTAAGATAGCTTGCATCTCAATTTATAATAAAAAAAATTAACATCCGAGCGAAGCCGGAATAGCCAGCTAGTCTTATATATAAAGAATGTCATCACGCATGAATGGATGGATCAAATTTGCTCTCTGGAACGAAAAGTGGAGGTCAAGAGAACGTTCCTATTTACAAAATCAATACTCATAGTGAGTAATAACGTTTGTCGACTCAGCTAATTGTATATAATTGAAGCTTAGAAAAACTGCAACAGTCTGTCCAAAAAGTCTATCACAATCTGTACGTTATTGACAGAATAATCGCGTAACAAACGTACAACACTTTGTATACACTTGAATTCTAGTTTATACCTTACACCTTAGTTTATATACTTTAAAATTTAGTTTATACATTTCACCTTAGTTCGAATACTTTTAAGTTTTAGTTTAAACACTTCCTAATTTGGTTGACGATAAAATGCTCTGTAATACAGAGTTGGGACTGATTGAAATGTGGGTGAACTAATACAGCGGTGCAACATGTTCAGAGTCGGTCTTGACACAGATAAAATGTATTTGTGTGCAGTAATTTCTCATGTACTCCTACCCACACATAGCCGTTTAATTCAGTCAGATGTGCTGCTTAGGAATGTCTATTGAAAACATCAAAATTTCTTCTGTGCAGAAAATAGGTACTAAATTATTATTAAAATATAATTAATACTGTTTAAAACAAAAATGCATAAAAAACATTTAGGTTTCGTCTTTCGCATTTGATAGAACTTCATTATTATTTTCCCTGCCTGCCTGCCGATTTTATATTAGGGCTATTGATTTTATTATATAAGAAACTGGAAAAATTGAAAAAAATAACAAAAGAAAGAATTTACTAATACGGAAGACGTGGCAGCGTGTCCTAAAGGTCTTAGTCTGTCCCAGAAAGGGACAAAGTAATTAAACACGAGACGCCTCGCAGATGTGAAACATCGACATTATTTGGTAAAAGCATTGTAAAAGCAATATGCAGAAAAGAACAGATTGTGATAGGAACTAAATATGTCATAATGATAAAATAAAACATTACGATTTTTTTCCAGATAACGATGACGCCATTTATTGAATGAAAATTTATTTTCATTAAATACAAACATTTACGAATTTATTTCAAATCGTGACTACTTAATTCGTTTAATCAGTCCACACACAGCCACACAGTAGACACTACCGCATATAGACTGTAAATACATATACTGTATATACGTCATATCATTATAACGTGGCGACGCGTCGCCACGGCGTGCGTCGCCACACCACAGATCGGTTTTACGTGCGGCTATAGATGTTTCACATCAAAAGAAAACTATGTTCTCTTCAAACTGTATTCCTACATTGCTTTGAAATCCGGTTTTTATTTTATTACAGAGAAGAAAAAGTTGCACAAGTAAAGATTTTCTTATTTAAGGGCTGTTAGTAATTTTAATGATGATAGTTGTAATGACTGTTATGGTTATTGAAATAAAAAGCGAAAAAATAGACACAAATTTCTTTGTCAAATCATCTAAGTAGACAAAACATATGTTTGATTAGGTATAACCCAAAAAATTGTACGTCTTACCGCTTGTCGGGTCTTGGTCAAAATTATGTACTACCTCTAACTCTGACCTACCTTCCGAAATCATAATTTTTATAATTGGCAGAGTATCAACATAACTCAAATACCAAAAATACACAGACTTCCTTTTTGGAGTCCGTTGAAACTAAAACTGTAAAATCATTTATATGTTGGAGGAAACTGCTAGCTACGTTATTACGGGAAAATTGAAAGTCAACATGCGCCGAGCCTTTTATCTGTTATTTTAAAAGCTTTCTAGGCATCGCAAACTGTAACAAATGGAATATTGGGATTATAAAAATATGTATTGCTTTCACAATATTAAATTCCAAAGATGTTTACAGTATAACTACATAAATTATACGCTTCGGCTTTACATTTTTTACTCTTTTTACTCTGTATACTTTTATTTTTATATTGGCTGACCTAATCTAAATTTAAGCGAAATGATTAATTATGTAATAGCAACTCTATATAGATATCTTTAAAATACATTCGGATTTTTAAAGTTTGACAAATATAGCCAAAGCGCATAATTTAAATAGTGCTACTGTGCGTAATAATTTCAAATCCTATTAATATTATAAATGCGAAAGTTTGTAAGTATGGATGTATGGATGTTTGTTACTCTTTCACGCTCGAATGGCTGAACGGATTTGTCTGAAATTTGGAAGAGAGATAGATTGTGACCTGGATTAACATATAGGCTATTTTAAATCCCGATCGCACACCGGGTTTTTGTGAAAACGCGGGCGAAGCCGCAAGTAGCAGCTAGTAATAAATAATATTCAAATTTCGTAAAAAGAGGTCAAAAGTTTTATATTTAATAAGTGAGGTGGTAGATTCCTACCAGTTACTGCACAGCATTCTATCACAGAGTAGACAATATATCAAAGACAACAGAGGTGTTGTAGGTGAGTGGCTACTCTACCCTCCGAACCGGACCATAACATTGTTTTTATGGCGGCAGGGATAGGTAAGAAGGTGAATCCCTACCCGGGCAACTTTACGAACAGCATTATTCAGATTTAAAGTAATCCTCAAACATATTTATAGTTTTATATATAAAACCAAAAGCTCTATGTCATTGATGTTACTCGGTCACAGAATGAGATCAGCAAAAAGCTATTTATTCACATGAGTAGGACCTTTTGTTTTCGCATGTACAGTCACGTAGAAAAGCATATAATACAAGTGCAATTAATTCTTGTCAACAAATTAACCTTACAGAATTACTCTTAATGGGCCTTTATTGGTAGAGTTTATGGATATTGTGGCAAGAATATACCCATATGTCTGCGAGTGAAGGTCTTCAGTAAAGGTCGAGTGTCATATTCATTAGTCTCCTTTTGTAGTAACATGGTTAAGTGGAATGTAATCTTAGGGTTCATGTTTGTATGAGACAATTTTATTAAGAAAGTTTATTCAATTTCGAAAAAAGAATAGCGATTTCTTGTCTCAAAATAATTTTAGCAATAAGAAAAATTAAACTTAGAAGAATCTATACTTTTTATAGTCGGCACATGATGGAATTCATTGTATACACACTTTTCAAAGTGAATTCTTGTACTTTTCCACAATAAAATTAAACTTTCACAGAGTTTAAAAGACAGAAAAAAAACAGCTTAGACAGCATTTGAACGTGTATCCTTCGTCTCTCCCTAATGAGGCTCTAACGGCATAAGCTACAGAAACCCTTAGGGAGGTTTTAGGGTACAGGTTCAAAAATCTTTTCTAAGGTAATTTTTCAAGTGAAAACTTCTTTTGACTAACTGATATTGGAAGGCGATCAAGCAAACGAGTTTCCTGATGGTAAGAAACTCACGCTGACTAGAGACACCAAAAGTGGTAATGGCGCGTTGCCAACCTGAAGCCAGGATGTTAGGCCTGGAGCAACAGTGAGCTTACCGGCTATTTTATTCTCCGACCGGAACACGTCAACAGCAAGCACTGACGCTATGACGGTAGGAATAGGTAAGGCGGTTATAACAATCCGGACGAGTCACTGCGAAACTCTAACCACCCAGTCAGATGTCACGGTGCTAGTAACGATAAGCCTATGCTCGCCTTTTACGAGCTGCCGGGCAGGAAAGACCTATTCTGCAAAGGAGCCCGGATCACACGGGGAACATTATAATATAACGGGAAAATTGTAAAATTACTGCAATCTAAAACATAACTGAGTATGTTGTATATATTTTAGAAAAGTAATTATTTCTTAAGTCTTCATCAGTCCTTGTTACTAGCATAATATTATAACCCGAGGGTTATAAGAAAAGTTTTCTACCCTTTCCGGCGTTTTTCTTTTAAACCAACATTTTTTGCTGATCCTGCAGGGTAGGCAAAAAGTATCAGGTGGTAAATGAACGAAGTTCGCCGGGTCGGCTAGTTATTTTATATGATTATGATATGTGCCATAATTTCGAAACGTGTCTCGTGTGTGACTTTCGTGAAGCTGGGAAAATAGCCTTAAGCTGTTTATAATTATAATGAAAGACTAAAATTTATGAACGCTATAAACGCTAGATATGGCTCTTCACACACGTCTGGAGAAATTAAAACGGTGAAAGTGACGTAGCGTTTTTGTTTTTAAAGATTTGACCAGAAATTCGACCAGAATAAAATTTGATATCTTGTTGATAAGAACGCCATCTTCATTTCTCAAGACAAACTACTTTATTTCCAAACATTTTAGTGCGCCAACTGTGATCTTTTAGCGTTGTCATCAATATATTTGTTTGTGTGTGTCAAATGCATGGTAGTGAGGGTGATGGGTGTTTTATTTATTGATTTAATGTATTTTATAAGCATTATTATTGAAAACTATTAGCGTTCTGCACTTCTCCTACATATAAACTATAAGTGTGCCAAATTTCATACTCCTCCATCGGCGCAATTTTCGTAAAAAGGGGTCCAAAGTTTTTGCTTTACGTATTAATATATAGATAATGTTCGGAATCAGATAATATTCAGAAAATCTATAAATGCTAGATGTGGCTTTTCACACACGTCTGGAGAAAAACGGTGAAAGTGACGTAGCATTTTTGCATTTAAAGATCTTACCTATATTTATAGGAATATAAAGACATTTAGGTATTTTAGTAACAATAAAACTGAGAACAGCGGTGATGAAAACAAAATTACCTCTATTTTATAGAACAAATGCGACAGTTGTATTCGGAAAATATTTTATGTAGCGGTTACATCGACAACATAGAACAGTGATAAAAGA
This sequence comes from Calephelis virginiensis, assembly GCA_002245475.1. Classification (NCBI taxonomy): domain Eukaryota; kingdom Metazoa; phylum Arthropoda; class Insecta; order Lepidoptera; family Riodinidae; genus Calephelis; species Calephelis virginiensis. The sequence goes on along the minus strand of NJDC01000353.1, from coordinate 241,099 downwards.
CACAATCACCTCAATATTCGTGGAGTGAAAAGAATATAATAAGGTCAGTTTTTTATTGAAACTATTAACTCACCATTTCAGAGGCCATTTTATTGTAAAAAACCTTTAGGAATGTGTTCAGGAATTTGACTATTATATTTATTTGGATTCTTTTTCATTAGGCGTATTGAAGAATTCTGTGCTTTGAACTAAACGTTGATATAGATGTATCACGACAAACTACGTCTAAGCGATAATAGATGGGCAAAAATTACCGACAAAAATGGATGTGGTGACGTTGTCGCTAGATGTTGCGACGCCTTAAATCCACTTTCAAGTGTAGACCGCAAAGTACAGACAGTTCGATATCGACTGTAATCTTTGACATTGACATTCATAGAGAAAACTAGCTTTGACTTGTGGTGTAAATTCGTGATCCGTGTAAATTCTATTTTTTAGCAAAACATTGAACCATAACATGTGGCGTAGCTGTGGGATGTGAATCAAGCCTTATCCATTTATAAACTTATGTAGAACTTGACTGCATGAGGACCCGGATTCGAATCCGGGTCGGGCAACAAAAGAAAATTGGGTTTTTCCAATTTTCTTACAAAAACGTTGCTCGGGATTCGGTGCCCGGTTCCCGGTTGGCGACCCGGTTTCGAACCCGGGTCCTCATGCAGTCAAGTCCTACAACTGAACCGCTAGACCACAGAGGCGATAGAACGATGATTTAAAGTAATATCTCGTCCGGAAACAACGTCCTTGGCTATCGAGTGACATAATCGGAACAATGAGTCAACGGGATGTGTCTGGGTTTTGTCTGTGTTCACAAACACATACTTCCCTATTGTCTTTGCAAGTATGGCGAGGTCACGAAAAATATTCATTCTTTTTATGTATTACATAACGTAAATTTGCATATAATACATCTGTTAAATTAATGGCTGATCTTAATAGTTAAAGCCACTGTTGTTAACATAATCAAATAGTAGTTGACTAGCTGTAGCCGCGACTTCTTTCGAAATGTTTTAACTCGTATTTCCTTTCCTTAAATTACAAATGTACAAGATGTAAAGTACATAGTATAACACAAAAATACTTGTACTTATCCACTAATAGAATGAATAAAAATAAAAATTATAATGTATAAATAATTAGAATGAATACAATCGGACTACATAGTGTAACACAAAAAGTATGAATAAAATCGGACAACGCATTACAGCGAGCGTAAGTGCATAGTATAACACAAAAAATATGAATAAAATCGGACTACACGTTACAGCGAGCGTAAGTGCATAGTATAACACAAAAAGTATGAATAAAATCGGACAACGCATTACAGCGAGCGTAAGTGCACAGTATAACACAAAAAGTATGAATGAAATCGGACAATACGCGTTACAGCGAGTGTAAGTGCATAGTATAACACAAAAAGTATGAATGAAATCGGACAGTACGCGTTACAGCGAGCGTAAGTGCATAATATAACACAAAAAGTATGAATGAAATCGGACAACGCGTTACAGCGTAATGATAGACCAATTCATATTTTGAATTTTACCTCACTACCACGGGTACCTAACCCTTTAATAAGCGGGACAAATTGTAGCCTATAACCTTTCTCGAAACAAAGTAGATATCTATCAAATTTTATGTGAATCTATTAATACCTCTTCTGGGAAACGGACGTAAGTTTTTTTTAAATGATACCTATTCTTTCAAATACAATGACAGCTGTTTATTATATGCCTTTTGTATCTGCCTAATTCCCAGGCAACTCGTAAGAGAATGAGAAAAGGTTAAATGGGTGGTAAAAAGGACACGGGTGCAGTATCTAG
>NJDC01000353.1:204673-239102 GCA_002245475.1 Calephelis virginiensis | reverse complement strand
GAATTTAATCGGACAACGCATTATAACGAGCGTAAGTGCATAGTATAACACAAAAAGTATGAATAAAATCGGACAACGCATTACAGCGAGCGTAAGTGCATAGTATAACACAAAAAGTATGAATAAAATCGGACAACGCATTACAGCGAGCGTAAGTGCATAGTATAACACAAAAAGTATGGATGAAATCGGACAGTACCCGTTACAGCGAGCGTAAGTGCATAGTATAACACAAAGAGTATGAATGAAATCGGACAACGCGTTACAGCGTAATGATAGACCAATTCATATTTTGAATTTTACCTCTCTACCACGGGTACCTAACCCTTTAGTAAGCGGGACAAAATGTAGCCTATAAGCTTTCTCGAAACAAAGTAGGTATCTGTCAAATTTTATGTGAATCTATTAATGCCTCTTCGGGGAAACGGACGTAAGTTTTTTTAAATAATACCTAGTCTTTCAAATACAATGACAGCTGTTTATTATATACCTTTTGTATCTGCCTAATTCCCAGGCAACTCGTAAGAGAATGAGAAAAGGTTAAATGGGTGGTAACAAGGACACGGGTGCAGTATCTAGCCCCGGTAGGGATTCTCCACCTTACCTACTCTTCTCACCATAGCGACAGTGTCTGTCACTGTCATGTCCCAGTCCTGAAGCTAAGGTATTCAGCAAGTAAAGTAGACTTGCACAATAGGTCTAACATCTCGATCATAAGATAGTAACGCACCTACAAGACCTATTGTGTCAAGAGACTACGATTGGCTCTTACCATCAGGAGAGCCGTCTGCTTGTTCTCTATCTCATCACATAAACACCACTCCATATTGAAAATATCTAAGTACCAAATTGGCCTTGAAATGAGAAAATACTTTTGAAGTTAATAAGCCTACAAATACTCGTACTTAAATGTAAAAACGACCCCCTCCACTTAAGATCCCTCTGACAATGGCAATTATTCGGAAATTGAAGAGAAAGCCATTTACTTTCGTTTTCGTTCAACGATTTACCTAATCAACTGAAAAAATTGTAATGAAAAGGCAATTACAAGAAATTTACTGATGTTTTGATGTAATACTAGCGGCCCGCCCCGGCTTCGCACGGTTATGAAATATACATACAAACCTTTCTCTTCAATCACTTTTTCTATTAAAAAAACGCATCCAAATCCGTTGCGTAGTTTTAAAGATTTAAGCATACAAAGGGACAGAGGAAGCGACTTTGTTTTATACTATGTAGTGATAAGTGGATACAAATTCATTTTACATGGTATCGATTATGCAGTTTATGGAATACTAGCAGCTGGACCCAGCTTCGCAGGGATGGACAAACTTCTTTGTTATCACATAGTATAAAACAAAGTCGCTTCCTCTGTCCCTTTGTATGCTTAAATCTTCAAATCTACACAACGTATTTTGATGGTTTTTGAAGTGAAAATTTCTTTAACAGCTTTGAGCACTTTTTTTTGGAACGGGTAAAAACTTCTGAACCCGCGTCAGGACACGTGACCTGATCGAAAATTTGTTCAACCCGTTGTTTTTTTAATGGATAAAGTGATTGAAGAAGAAGGTTTATATGTATATTTCGTTTGATATCCACTTTTGAACTAACGACCTAAATGGAATTTCGCCGAGCGCCGACGATAAGTAATACAGAAATTAACACTATCGATATTTCGTTACGAATGTGATAAATATGTTCAACTAATTGGCAACACAAAGATGATTTGTATCGTATTAAATATCGTATGTATTATGTACATATTATACACGTATTACAAGCTATTAATTAATTTCACATGTCCTGACGTTTGTAATGGAAGCCTGCAAGGCAAATTTGTTCCAAATCCAAATTTCCTGATAACTGATTGAGCTGAAATTTTGCATTTGTAAATCTGATAACAATGCAAATTTATTATGACACTAGTCGCCTCGATAGTCTAGCGGTCCAGATGTTGAACTTGACTTCATGAGGTCCCGGCTACAATTCCCGGGTCGGACAACAAAAAGAAAATGAGGTTTTACAATTATCTAATAAAAAAAATGTTGCTTGGGATTGGATGTGTGTCCGGTTGGCGATAGGCTTCCCACCTGTCACATTATGGGACTTAGTGTCTTCGGCTAGTCATTGGAGACGTGGTTGTGGCTCTGCCTACCTCTTGGGGGATATGGGTGTGAAGATATTTTATTATGACACTATCTGACATGTAGAACTTCGTACCCCTCAACACTGAAAGCTACTGCGTGTATATAGAAAAAAATAAAATTTTATTTTTTCTATTTTACCTGCAATTTTCGCAATTTCTCTCTCCATATGAACATACTCCTGACAATAATTAACACAACAAACAAAGAGTTAGCAGCACTTACAAACTCCATGGTGTCTATGGGCTACGGTTATCTCTTATTATTTGTGTCTATGCTATGTCTATGAACTTGAATCTTACATGTAATAAAAAAAATTCTGGGTGAAACTAAAAAAACGCGCCAAACGGAAAGAGTTTTAAAAGAAAATACACTGTTTTATTATAACTAGTGGTCGCCCGTTTTATATCTTGTTGATAAGAACGCCATCTTCATTTCTCAAGACAATCTTTCTTTCCAAACTTTTTGGTACGCCATCTGTGATTTTTATCGTTATCATCAATATATTTGTTTGTGTGTGTCAAATGCATTGTAGTGTGGGTAATGTTTTATTTATTGATTTAATGTACCTTATAAGCATTATTATTGAAAAATATTAGCGTTTTACACTTCTACTACACAAAACTATAAGTGTGCCAAATTTTATGCTCCCAAAGTTTGGGCATCACGTATTAATATATAGACGAAAACTATGAACAGCGCCTCTATTGCTAACTAAGAGAAACACACCTTTAGACCAAAAGTGTCATATATTTCGACACGTAACTTACCGAACGTAATCTATTCCAAGTCATGGTAAAGGCTCCATGATATAAATGTTTGTGTATGGACACCATTATTTATGTAAGTAATATTGACTTGCTTTAAGTGTAAATATAATAAACGTTTACTAAATCTTGACTATAAATTTTGTGCGGGATAACTAAAATGAGTAAATTGTGACGAATTTTTAGTGTATAAAAGTGATTAAGTGTATATTTTCATGTAAGAATAACTAGGTAAAATAAGTAGTATATTTTCTTAATTTCATGTGTTAAACCCGTACAGTAGTGCCCTTTATTATTGCATTGTATAACAGTAACTTCATTTGTCTTTAAAAAATAACATTAAAACTCACTGTACTTTTTGTAGAATTAAAATATTAAGTTTTAGCTCTCCATACGGTACAACCCCGTTGGATGGGTCTCTTAGGTGACCGCGGCTCTCTATAAGTACACACATTTGTTGCATTTTTTTTTTGTTTGTTTTGTTGTTTTAATAACAGTTCTACTTTTAAAGCCTTATTTATGGAGAAAATATGAAGAAAAATTGACGAATTTAGGTGGCGTTTTATTTATAGTGTTCCTCGTTTTGCCCAAATATGAATTTAAGAGCGTGTGTTAGGCCACCGTTTTACCTTGACATGACATTATATGACAACTTAGAACTGATTTTGAATAATTCAATAATTTTTCTAAATCTTCTTCTTCCACTTTTATAAATATGGCTTTTAATTGTTTTTCACGATTTATTTAGCCAATGTCAAAAGTTTGCTGAATCAGAGAGTTAACATAAGCTTAGCTAATGATAGAAGCTAACGCCTATGTCAAAACCTAAAAAAAAATCTATTTCTATCTTCCACTTGATCCGCGAACACAAGAAACATATTTTATTCCAGAAATTTAATTTCCTAACACCCAATTCATTAAGTTAATAGTTTTTTTATTACCCATTTATTTTTCCAATCAACTCATTTGTAGCAACATTCCATTCATTTAAACAAATTTAATTAACAAGATGGCGGATCTTAACTTTATTAAATATCAAAGAGACATAAATAAAGTGTTTCATTCGAAAGCATTCTGTAATGTGGTAAAAGTTGGACGACCTGCAAGCCTGCGCCCACGTCTGGTCACCGCGCCCACGCTGGTTCAAACCATTTTTATGACCTCGAGATCGTATAGCAAAAGTGTAGACTGGCCATAGATTTTCAAGAAAATATATTGCTGTCACCTGCTGAACTGATTTTTTATTATCTTAACAGGATCGTATTGCAAAAACATAAATCAGTAACAGATATTCTAGACAACACATTGCTGTCACCATTTAAACTGATGCTCTAAATATTATTTTAATGAACTTAGAGATATTGTATTACAAAAATTTATATGAGCAATATTTTTAAGAAAATATTGCTGTCCAAATTATATTATCCTGTGACGATAAATCAAAAGTAAGTCTAGGTCAAATTTAAATTAATCAATTAACAAAACTAAATCTTTAATTCTTGTTTTATTCCATCAGATTTTTAATCATATCAGATCAGAGTTTCAATTAATCTCACCTAAACGAATTAATTTTGATTAATTAATGTATTTTAGTCTGCGTTTTTAATTACCACAAATGGAATGGCGCCATATCAACAATTACACACACAAACATACATATTTTGAATTATTAGCTTTTTATGGGAAGATACGTTAGGTTACGCGTTACGGCGTCAGTCTGTCTGGATTAGTTTGAGTTATCATTTATATCGGGCGCCCCGACCCGCACACGTTTTTTTATTATTAAAAAAAAGTATTTGCGCCCGTAGCCCCAAAGAGGTAGACAGAGGTACCTACCACAACGCCAACGATTCTACCTAACCAACCAACCTCACCAACAGTCATATACCTAACACTATAGATGGCAAACCTATTGTCAACTGGGCACTTAACATATCCTGGGAAAAGTTGTGTTGATTAAAATAGGAAAAACAAATTTAAAGTTGCCTAACCCGATAATTTGGTTAGCCACGCACCATTATCACCTTTGGTGTCTCTTAGCGGCGTGAATTTTTCACCATCAGGAAATCCTTCTGCTTGTTTGCCTTCCAATACAATAAAAATAAATGTTACCTTATATAATCAACGTCCATACCGAACCACTAGACCGCAGATGAGATTTTATAATAATGCAGATCAATTATTATTGAAATACTAATACGTACGGCCGCTATCAGAGACGTTAGTTAACATTTAACCTATCATTAAGTCATAATTTTGTAGAGAAAATGTCGACTTAAGAACCAATTAAAATATAGTTGCAGTATCTGAGTGCAGCCGTTAGAGTAAATATAAAATACTAGCGGTCCGGTACGTGCTTCGCTACGTATATGTAACCTCTATATGACCGCATTAATGACATAACGCAATAACAAAAAAAAGAAAAAAAAACAACTGAAAAAGGTTTCAATATGACAGCACAATCCCCATCTGAAAAAAGTTTCAATTTGACTAAAATATACCCTTTTACAAAATGATCTGCCATTAATTGAATTCATTTGTTATAAAAAATGTGATAAATGAAGAACCGCTCTACCGATTTTATGCAAACTTCACATAAACCATATACTAAATAGTCCACACAAAGCCTAAATATTTGTTTTGGACAGGTAAGCCCCGTTCTTGAGTTATAAAATTACAACGAAAAGTGGCATCGATTTTTATATATGTATATAGATTTAAGAGTAAAACTTTTTTATTTATTATTTAAAAACACAAAATAATAACTATACTATCCTCTTCATTCAAAGATTTTACGATGGAACGATAAACTTTACTTGGCTTATGAGTAAATCAATTTCCAAAGTTTTAGAGAACAATTGAAAACGTGTCAAGTGATTGTTAACGAGTGGTCCCCGGGAATTGGGCAAATATGGCTGTTCGCCAAGACGGGTGTGAACTGTTTGATAAGTTTATTGCAAACATTATAAAACTCGACAGAACGTTCTGCAATAATTGCTTTAGACATACAAGTTTGCTGAGTTCAGCTATTTCATGAATAGCGTGCTTAAAATATGCTTTCGTTGTTTGAAACTATAACTCAAACATAACTACTGTTGAGCATGTTTTACTGTAGGAGAAACTGACTCGTTTATTGTAAATAGCATTCACATATATACATATACGCCAAGTCCCTTACGGGGTAGACAGAGAGTATCGAGTACCAAATTCTGCAAGATCTTTCTGGCTCCCTCCACATTCATTACCCTTGTCATACAAACATACGCCGGTTTCGGATACTCTTTATACTAACCTTCGGATAGTACCCGAGCGATTTAATCGTGGAATGTCAACCTTTGTCTCCCAGGATACCTACATTTATCCACATTTGCATTGTATATCTGCTTTTGCGAATCTTTCATCTGCCATTATTTCCACATGACCGAACCAGCACAGCATGGCCTTTCTGATTTTAACACAAGTGCTTTCTTTCAATCCCACTCTACTCTCACTATTATGAATGCAGTTAGCGAGTGTTACGCCACCGATTTTTTTTTATGATATTGGAAGGCACACAAACAGACGCATTTCCTGATAGTAAAAAATTCACGGCGCCTAGAGACACCAAAGGTGGTAATGGTGCGTTGCCAACCTGAGGCCGGGATGATGAGGCCTCGAGCAAAAGTAAATTTACCGGCTACCTTTCCCTCCGAACCGGAACACGTCATGACGTTATGGCGTTAAGGAATAGGTAAGGCGGTGGTACCAATCCGGGTGAGTCGCTGCGAAACTCTACCACCTAGTCAGATGTCCTGGTGTTAGTGAAGGTAAGCTTTTGCTTGGCTTTTACGAGCTGCCTGGCAGGAAGGCAGATGGCAGGCTGCAATTGAGGCCGGACCAACATCATTTAACCGCTTATTTTCATGCTTTTTCTGACATAGCCATCTCTCGCTTCCCTGCAACAACTTTGGGATAAGCACAGAATTATGCAAAGCGAGTCTGGAACATTGACTTAGAACCTCGCTATCCCACACACATTATTCTTAATACATCATTTCTTACTATCAAAAGTACAACCAACCAACTAAGATATAAAATTTCATACACTAGTTCCAGCATTACATCAAAAACTAAAACTCTTACATTCTGGCTACATCTCTTTCAAATATCATTACTTTGGTTTTCATCGCATTTAAATGTAAGTCTCTTTCTTTACAATTACCTTGCATAACTGTGACCAGTGTTTGAAGCCTGATGTAATGGTGTAAAGTTTTAAAGTACAGCATCACCAGCATTAAGCAAGTAGTTCACACTGTCACTCATACGCATTCCCACATTCATTGATCTTAGCCTCGAAAGGAATTTGTCTAAATCTTATACATTTATATGAGAAATTCTTGTACATATATAAATATATAATTGGAATCTCGGAATCGGCTCCAACGATTTTCATGAAATTTAGTATGTAGGGGGTTTCGGGGGCGATAAATCAATCTAGCTAAGAATCATTTTTAGAAAATGTCATTTTATTCGTGTTTGAACTGATACTTTTTTTATAAGCAATAAAGTTGTTCTAGCAGATGGAGTTGTTAAGTGACACGAAGTCAATGAGTGTTTGCTAAGAAATTTTATATTATGGGTCGTACTTAAATATAATTTCCAAAAACACAATTTATAAAAAAAAATACCGAGCAAAGCGGTCATGCAGGTACTAGAAGATAAACAAGCCTGCTGACAACACACAGCACTGCAAGACGCCAATGTTAACATTAAACCATGGCGATATATTGCCTTCCACCCGCACACATGCTTTACAGTATAAATACATAGACTGCATAGACTGCTCAATACATAGCAGAGCACCCATCTATCCGATAATCCAGTAAAACCCTATCACATGCTTTTTCTTTTTTTGTGGATCTCCACAATAACACAAAAAACCTTCAGTTCTGGCCCACAGCCAGATGCTTATCTATGATGTTGCGGGGCGAAAAACCTTATCCGCACTTTTCTTTCAGAACTAGAACCGCCTTGAGCTTTCCACATCATGCCATCGGACATCCCTTGCATCCTCCATTCAATTGTTTTTTACTTCTGATGCTATACTGATCAAACTCATGGCCCTGTAACTGGTGCAATAAGTTGAATAAGAGAATTGTATGTCGAATGCTATTTTTCAGTGTTCTAAATTATACACTAGCTTTCATCCGCGGCGTCACCATCATATTTTTTTTATAAATTGTAGACTTTCGTATCGTAAGAGGCGAGCACAGATAAAATTTAGGGTATTACCAAAAAGCTCACTGGTGGTAGACTGCTGTGCAGTTGTTTGCCCGGGAAGGATCCACTGCCTTACTCATTCCTACAGCCATAATGACTCTGTCATTTTCCTGCCTGGAGGTTAGGGTAGCCGGTTTACTTGTACAATTGGCCTAACATCCCGGCTACAGGACAGCGACGCATCTAATCCATACTTGGTGTCAATATACCACGGTTATCTCTTACCATCAGAAGACCCCTGAGCGTTTGTGCTGACCTCTAATTTGAAAAAAATAAACTATATTCCTGTAAAGTTTCCTGTAAATCCTTTCTATGGTTTTTTGCATGAAAGAGTAACAAACATTCATCCGTTTCTTCTCCTGACTGGCTAGGTTTGCAATCGGTGCTAGTGTACGGTAGATAGGACTAAAATTAGTCTACCTTTAAATTTATTTATAATAAATTATGAAACTTATGTTAATAAAAAAATAAAATGTACTGCGATTTAAATGTACATTATATAAATATGTAACTTCTTGTGGTAAAATAGGTTGTATTCTTAAATATCTTCGTAATAACTTTTTAGCACACATATTCCGCAAATAAATAATTTTCATTTTAATTTTTCCTTCCATCCATCCTCCCAAACTTTCGCAATTTTACCTAATAAGTATTAGTGGGAGAGTAGGATTAGTAGGTTAGGACAGACTATAGAATGTGTTATGTTAGTTTTCACCTATAAATGCTTTTTTAAATCTTTTCTTTACATAAATTAATTTGCAAATTGGATGTCATTAGGTATTTCATATAAAATACAAGAATGTGATATCCTGGTTTCCAAGAAAGTATATTATTAAACAATAAAACACAGCTTTACTAGTTTCTCGAATTAATAAGCTATTATCTCCTTTATCGTCTAGTATATTAATATATTAAGGCTTTCAACAGATTATAATTATTGAGGTAAATTATAATTGCTAATGTTTTTTACGTAAAATAACAGATTTTTTCTTTTGTTAAATTTTTATATATCAAAGAATTATAAGACATAATTTAGCTACGCGTATCTAATGTTGCAGGATAAGATAACCGTAGACTTGCACAGTAACTTCTATGGTGCCTATGGATGAAAATTGTCTCCTACCATTAGGAAAGCCGCAAGCTTAATTGAACTGTGTTTTATCATAATTATAAAATAAAAATGTTCTATGTCACGCCAAAACCTATCCGTGACGTAGCTGAAAACCGCATCTATTACGTCTCCTTTTAAGCAAAAATCCGCATCGAAAGCGGTTTATTTGTTTAGAAGTTATGATTCCACAGACAGACACACAAACACACACACACACACACAAACACACACACACACAAACAGACACACACATACAGAGAGAGACACTTAAAACTTATTAGACTCGGCTTTTTCTGAAGGACTAGCGTACACGCCTAAATTTACCTACTAACTGCAATGCTCGGGTTCGATTCCCGACGGGGGCAGGCATTTGTGTGATAAACATAGATTTCAGTATTTCCAGGTCTGGGTGTTTATTAAATTTGTACTGGTATCTATTTAAGTACTTCTATGTAGTATCGTTGTCTAACACACATAACATAAGTATATAAATTGCTTACTTTGGGGTCAAATCAATTTGTGTTATTTGTCCAGCAATATTCATTTATTTAAAACACCTAACAGAAAGTATGTCATTTTGATGTACAAGTATTTCTAGTTCCAAAGAAATATTTCACAATTAATCACAAATCAATCATGGTGACAAAAAACCCACTGGGATAGCAATAATGATAATTATTTTTTAACAATCATTATTTAGGTTATTTTTTTGTAATTTGCATCACTTTTTGTTCATTTTCAAGGTCGTTGAAGCCTTAAAAACTCACTGGGATAGCAATAATGATAATTATTTTTTAACAATCATTATTTAGGTTATTTTTTTGTAATTTGCATCACTTTTTGTTCATTTTCAAGGTCGTTGAAGCCTTAAAAACCCACTGGGATAGCAATAATGATAATTATTTTTTAACAATCATTATTTAGGTTATTTTTTTGTAATTTGCATAACTTTTTGATCATTTTCAAGGCTTCAACGACGCTGAGACAAGTGTACTAAATAACTACGCTACAAGTAATTACTAAGGGTGCATAAATTTCTCTAGCTAGAATTTTAACTAAACTAAAGGGGCTCTTGGAACGTGTTTCGCCTTTCAATTTCGCTTCCAAAGTTAAAGGCTACTACAGCCCTCAAGAACACTTCCTATTTTTCATCCCTGATGGAAAACAGGCCCCTCATTTTTCTTCTTTTTTTTCGTTATAAGTTTGACGTGTGTGTGTTCGTGGCATCAAAATGACTAAATCAGTTGACTGATTTCGGTGGATTTTGTTCGAAAGATGATTTAAAGTCCAGTGAAGTTGTAAAAACCGCAAGGTTGGCAATGTAACAGTCATTAAAAAAACTAATATGATAATATCGAGTTGGTCCTTAGATATATTAATGGGTTTTGTCGAAAGCTATTTTTTTAATTTTATGATTGTTACTTAAATTGTATGATTTTAACTTGTTTATAATTACAAACAGATATTTTAATGATAGTTTTGGCCATATAATAGCCAAGAGTAAGCATGTGACAACCCCATTACTCGTTAGAGGAATTTAATGATACAGGTTGGATTATTCCATTAGCAGAAACAGTCAGATTAGGTAGTAGTCTTGCATCGACTCTACTTTTGTTATCGATACTATCACAACCCTTTTTATGGCATTAGACTGGGAACAATCATATGGCTCTCCTGATGGTAAGAGACAACCATAGTGGTCTGTACCACCACAGATGTTTTATGTACTCCAGGCACTATCGCTGTGGTGGCAGGAGTAGACAAGACGGTGGATCTCTACCAGGGTACGTAGCTTCACTATACCACAGCAATTGTTGGTAATGATCCATGCAATACTTGCTCGCCTGACAAAGAGGCAGATGGTCTATTGTGTGAAGCTACGTACCCTGGGTACGTAGCTTCACTATACCAATGATCCATGCAATACTTGCTCGCCTGACAAAGAGGCAGATGGTCTATTCTACCCAAAGGACTCGTATCAATTAGGAAAAAGTCTGTACCTCCATATCATTATTGCATACTGTCATTTCAGTTATATTCAGTTCTGAAGCTAGATTACCAGATAACTTAATTACGTAAGAGAACATACTGGGACTAGATTATTCTTTTGATTATTATATGTCCTATGAGTAGGGCAAAACACTAAAAATGTGATTTAAAATTATCAATAGCAGTACATCCGAAGACCAATATAGGTTTCACTAAACAAAAAACAGTTGACTTGGTCTTTATAATATGAAGAAAAAAGAATTTTGTGCTGATGAATATTTATTGAATTTCTATAAATATTACTGACCTTCTTTTCAAGTAGAACGTGGTTTTCAAGCACATGCATGATGGCTTCTGAGACTCTTGCATCAAGAGCTCTTAGAGCAGCGTCAGCATCTGCCCTTGCTGCCCTTTCTACGCCTTCCACATAACCTGCCCAAGGCGCGTCCAGCTCTGCCACTAGTGATCCGATACATCTGTACAGAAGATTAGTTGTTAAAATTCGTTTAAAAAAATTAAAACATTTTAGCTATGAACGTCCTTTGGTATAACCTCTTTTATTGCAGCCTCTAAGTTTGTAATCGCATCATTGTTTTGGTCTTTTCAAATTTGACATGTAGTTTATGATAGAGAAATATATGAAAGCTTTCCAAATGGTAAGAGATTTTTGCGTATTTTGGAAAAATAGGCGCTGAAGTTATGGTGAGAGGAATATGTAAGGTACCAATCCTCGAAACTCTACCACCTAGTCAGATGCCACGGTATTAGTGACGGTAAGCTTACGCTCGCGTTTTACGAACTGCCTGGTAGGAAGGCAGATGGTCTAACCTGCAAAGGAGCCCGGACTAACGCGAGGAAAGACTGAAGACCAAATTTCCACTGAAAGTCTGACGACGAAATTTCTATTGAAATCATGGCAACTTTGATATTACTACCTCTTAGTTTACAAGTAGAACTTAAGTTTTAACAAGAAACTTAATTACTAGAGAAAACCCATTTGCAGTCTACGGCGAGTTAGTGCCAGCTTCTTGAGTTGGTACTTCGCTTCTGAATAGAACACAAATACCTTTGTGTTTAACAGAGATTTTAAAGGGTTGGGATTCTTATTTAATTAGGAGCTTGCTCTGAGTTCAGTCTTTGAGACGAACTTGTAAAATTTCAAAGTGCACTTTACGTTGTTACATAAACAAAACAAGAAGTATCTTCACGACCATATCCCCGTAGAGGTAGGCAGAGGTACAACCAAGGCACCCACGACTAGCCGAAGACACTAAGTCCCACAATGTGATAGGTGACAAGCCTATCGCCAACCGGGCACATTTCCAATCCCGACCAACATTTTTTTTATTAGAAAATTGGAAAAATCCAATTTTCTTTATGTTGGCCGACCCGGGATACGAACCCAGGACCTCATGCAGTCAAGTCCAACACCCGGACCGCTAGACCACAGAGGCGATAAAACAAGAAGTGGTGTATAAAATTAAATCGTAATCATTATTTTTTTTAGATATTTACATTTAAGCCCAGGGTATTCGAAGTAACCTATTTTTGATTCAAACATGTTCCGCTACTTCGGTCATGTGTGAAAAAATTACAGATGAAAGATTAACAAAGCAGATATATCAAGCGAGTGTGGATGGATGTAGGTACCTGGGGAGACCAATGTTTACAGTCCACGATCAGATCGCTCGGATATTATCCAAGGGTGGTGTCAAGAGAATCCGAAACCGGCATCTTTGTATGAAAAAGGTAACGATAGTGATGGAAGCTTGATAGTTTTGTCAGGATCGTGAGGTTTGGCACTCGATACTCTCTGCCTACTGTGTAAAGGCCTTCGCGTGAAGATATGTACGTGTACACAACAGAAACTATAGCAAACTTAAGACTTAAAATCGTAAGTACAAAAAGCAAGTTTATTTCTAATGAAAAAAAAATCTTCTAGCCAACCCGTTAATGGAAAACAATAAATGAAATAAATAAACCTGGTGTACCCAATCATAATATTAATACCTAGGTGAAGCAAAAACTTTGGACCCCTTTTTATGAAAGTTGCGCTGACGGAGAAGTATGAAATTTGGCACACTCATAGTTTATGTCTAGGAGAAGTACAGAACGCTAATATTTTTTAATGATAATGTTTATGAAGTGCGTTAACTAGGGTTAGAAGAGGTTAGAATTAGGGTAGCTTATGGTAGTTAGGGTTAAACCTAATTATATTTAAAATTTTGTTCAAATATTAAAACACAATATGTTATAAATCTTAATAATAAATTTGTATAATTTTAAAGATATTTGCACACCACAACATGGTAGAATATGTTGGTAGTAACAAATATCTTTTGTAACAGCTTTTAACATACATTTTCAGCAAATAAATAAAATTCATTTTTCAAATAATTAAACTAGTTATACATATAAAAAATTGGCTTTAAAGTTAAAGTGTACGTAATTAATTTTTTTTTAATATTAAAATATTTGCACACCAAAATATGGTTGAATGTGTTGATATAGGTACTTAATATTTTTGTAACATCTCATTTACACACATATTCCGCAAATAAATAATTTTCTTTCTTTCTTTCTTAATTCAAAAAATAAAACGTTACACCTACTAACATGCATTTGACATACACAAACAAATATATTGATGATAACGATAAAAGATGCCAGATGGCTTACAATAAAGTTTGGAAACAAAGTAGTTGATCTTGAGTAATGAAGATGGCGTTCTTATCAACAAGATATTAAAAATTATTATGGTCGAATTTCGACCAATGGGCAACCATTAGTTCTATTCTAAGGTGTATAAATATCTAAAAATGTTAGTTATTAATAAGCGATAATTTAAGTTAGAAATTATCAACAGTTTTTAACGTCGTTTGTAGCTACATTTAGGTAGTACATGTAAAACTAGACTAATTGCAACTGAACTAATAAGTAGTGGAGTTTCCACGTCTTGTTTATGAATTGGTGATCAAAAGGTTTAGATTTAAGCTTAGTTGCTATAATTAACGAACCCTAATCCGTTAGTATAACCATAGGTAGTTTACTTAAAAGCGACGAAGCGTCATAGTTACACAAAATGTTAGCAGTCAATAATGAACGACCGTAGTTAGATTTTTTACTGGTCGTACAAAAAAAACCATTCGTAAGCAAAACGACTAATTTCTTGAATAAAGGAACCGGGCAACAATCAACAACTTTTTAATGACAGTGGAAGCAAACGATAATGGTAAGTGATATCCTCCGCCCAATACCAGCTACAATATCAGATGTCTCACCGCTGCGTAACCGACCGTTTAGGAATGAGTAAGTTCTCTTCATTATCAAAGTCTTAAAATGTCGTCAAAGCCGCAGCTGGCAATACATAAAATCATTAGACATGAACCAAAATGTTAGGTGAAAAATATTTCATATTATCAAGACTAACTGACCCAGCAGATTTTTAATTATTTATACGGGATACTCACGATCTCTTTTTATTTTATTTGTAAAAAATAAATTTAAAAAATGTTAAAAAATGTTAAAAATAAATTTTATTTGTTATAAAATAAAAAGAGATCGTGAGTATCCCGTATGAATAATTAAAAATGTTATTAATTCGCGACGATTTAAGTTTAAAATCTTATGACCCAGCAGACATTGATTTTAGTGAAAAATTGGGATGAGTCACCCTTATCACTTAGGGGTATGAAAATAGTAACCGATTCTCAGATCTACGGAGTATGCGTGTAAAATATTGGTGAAAATCGGTAAAGTCGTTTCGGAAGAGGTACGGTAACTAACATTGTGATACAATTTTTTTTATGATATTGGAAGGCAAACAAGCAGACGGATTACCTGATGGTAAGAGATTTACGCCGCCTAGAGACACCAAAGGTGGTAATGGTGCATTGCCATCCTGAGGCCGGGATGTTAGGCCTAGAGCAAAAGTAAGTTTACCGGTTACCTTACCCTTAAAACCGGAACACGTCATGACGTTATGGCGGCAGGAATAGGTAAGGCGGTGGTACAAATCCGGGTGAGTCGCTGTGAAACTCTACCACGTAGTCAGATGTCACGGTGTAAGTGACGGTATGCCTATGCTCGTCTTTTACGAGCTGCCTGGCAGGAAGGCAGATGATCTATTTTGCAAAGATGTATGTATGAATTAGATTTAGATTTCCGATGCGAGTTACAAATATGGAACTCATTGTCAGATAGTAAACCGAATGAGTCCTTGGAGATTTCGCTATTGCAGATGTGTTAAAATTTCAATGTCTTTTTAACTCAAAAAGTTCAAGCCGGTTACAAATAATTTGTTGGTATAAGTGAGCTACCCATTATAATGCAGTTTAAATTAATTAATCAACGATTCTTTGCAAACTACAGAACTATAGAAGATCTTTATTTTCCAGTACTGTATCTGTACAATTTAGTGCAGACATTTTTTAAGGAAATGAGGTTGAGATAGCGATGGTACCTACACATTTAAAAAAAGGCATTTTACATGACTGACATTGCTTATTCGATGTATAAGCTGGATACGTGACTGACAAATAATAATTAAGCAAAGTAAAACTCGAACTCCGACTCCAACTATTTCATTGGGTGCCACATTGTAGCTTGATTATTATTTTTTCGAAATATAGCAAATGTTTTCGAAATGGTCCTACATAAGTTTATCAACATCCAAGTGGTTTTTGTTGGCTCTAGTCGGATCATGATAAAACTGATATGGGACCACCTCAGATATTCTAAAAAAGACCCATAAAAATTGGTTTGCTATCCCGAGTAATCGCATAACAAACATAAAAGAAATACAGTCGAAGACAAAAATGGAGGAGGTTTTTTGGTGTCAGTTAAAAAGATAGAAGCCTGCAGATCGGTTATAAATAGTGATTACAAACAGGACCTTGTCAAATTTTTTTCAACGCATTAAGTGGATTCATGAACTAAATCAGAGCTTCTCAAACTTGTGTGCTGTGAGGTCCTTAGGTCGTGTTATTTTTTAACGACGCCCCTTAACCCACTTAGCCAGAGTAGAGATCAAATACTTACCATTTATATATGTAGTACAAGTACATTTTTTTATGACTACTCTTAACCCAGTCCGCACCCTGTGGACCAAAATAAGTTAGCAGTTATTAAAAGTATAGCTCACTCCACTCGGTAGCATTGATACGCGATGCCCCTTGGGCAGTGCCACGACGCCTTAGGGCGTCGCCACGCATATTTTGGGAAGCCCTGAACTAGATTATGGTAACTAGTTAATCTAATGAACGTAGAGGACAAAGAAGTGAAAGACGTGTCAAAGTTTGTGTAGATTCTACATCCAACTAAAGATAGAAAAGAGCTGAAAGAAATCAATGGAAATGACTTACAGATAAGCAAACCTAACATCTACATAAAATGTACGACATGAAGTTTATTAACTGGCATAATTTCAGAGCAGTGAGCCATGCTTCAATTGCTCATGCCCCAAATACCTTACGTAGCATTGAGACCTGAACCCTACACGAGATGGATCTAGACACCTTGTTAGAAACGTTTAATAGTGTAAATACTATCGATGGCCAATTTACGCAATAGCTTCAATATATTCAAGTTTATTGATTTAGATGTTTTAATTGACAAGATCATTTCAGAATTGGATATTTTTCACCTATTTCTAAGGCTTGTTTAGTGCCTGCATAATGATGTAGTTGATTTGTAAAATTATGTATGGCCTTTTGGAACTGACGACATTTAAAAACTATTCCCCGTTCCCCGTGTTGGTCCTTTGCGGAACAAACCATGCCTTCCTGCCAGGGAACTCGTAAAAGGCGAGCTTACCATCACTAGCACCGTGACATCTGACTAAGTGGTAGAGTTTCGTAGCAACTCGTCTGGATTGGTATCACCCTCTTACCTGTTCCACCATAACGTCAGTCCTTGCCATTGACGTGTTCTGGTTCGGAGGATAAAGTAGCCAGTAAACTCACATTTGCTCGAAGCCTAACATCTCGGCATCAGGTTGGCAACGCATCATTACCTACCAATTTGGTGTCTCTAGGGGGCGTAAATTTCTTACCATCAGGAAATCCGTCTGCTTGTTTGCCTTCCAATATCATAAAAAAAAACATTTTCGCTGATACGTTATCTATCGTTAAACTTCGACGAAAAAGAGGAGTGTTCCATGTTTGACGTGCCTGTGTGTATCTGCCTATGGCAACATAACTTTTGAATAGGTAGACCGATTTCGGTGCAGATTTTTTTTATTGAAAGCTGACACAGTGGAGATGATTCTTAGCTTATTCCATGTAATTTTTGTCAAGGGTTATTGAATTTCTAATTTTAGTGGTATTATTTTGACAATAGTGGTGATTCTGCTGTTCATAAACTAAACTTATTTTAGATGCATGTCATCTTTGTCAATATAAAAGAGATGGAACATTTTAGACACGTCAGATTGGTTCGAATATGTCAAATTGCGATGTTGTTAATAAACATTTTCCAAGTGAGATTAAACGTCTGTAGAAATGTCGTGTCTAGTTTGACAGCACCAAAAGTGTTTTGTCCCTTTCTGTTTCTTTCGTTAAAAGAAGATAGCGATAACTTAAAATTAGCTAAGCGAGAACGCAACAAAATTACTACCACTGTATTTTACACTGAAAATATATGTATGTATATACATATGCTAATACATATACTTACTAGCTATTTCCCGCAAACTTTGTTCCGCACGTTCAGTTTGTGCGGAAAAAATTAAAATGTTGTTTTTCCCAGTTTCCTCACAATCGAACAAGATAAAAAGTATCCTTAGTCCTTCTCCCGGTTCTAAGTTACCTCCCCACCAATTTTCAGCCTAATCGGTTAAGCCGTTCTTGAGTTATAAATAGTGTAACTAACACTACTTTCTTTTACGGCCCACCCCGGCTTCTCACGGTTATGAAATATACGTATAAACCTTCCTCTTTAATCACTTTATCTATTAAAAAAAACCGCATCAAAATCCGTTGCGTAGTTTTAAAGATTTAAGCATACAAAGGGACATAGGGACAGAGAAAGCGACTTTGTTTTATACTATGTAGTGATATACATTGTTTTCACATAAGCAAACTCTGACATAGGTCGCTAACAGTGCTAATATATTATTTGCCTTCAGCTGTCTCAATGGGACTGTGTCTCTAAACCACAATGCATTTCGCTAATCCTGCCAGCATCAAATTTGCATTCTACAATGCTCATAACCTAGATTCGGAGAAGCCGTATTCGCTAATGTACTAGTGCATGAATATCAGACGTAATGACTGGGTGTACCCACGAACCTCATAACTCAACTTTTAGAACTCGTTCCATTTCGCGGAATGATAATGCTTCGTGTGTTTTCGTTGTGAAAATATTGTTTGAAAAGTTATTATTTAATTTAACTGTGATTTAGGTCTTATTTATCTATATGTACTATAAATGCCAGACGATATAAAAAGTTTTCGGTGTAAATGTTAAAATTGAAATGTTTTAATAATATACAGGGTGCCATAGTAGACACTTAGGAAGACAGAGCGACAGAGCCATACGCATTTTGTAGCTTAAGTCAAAAATATTTTACAGCTACTAATAGTTTTTATGGTCAAAACTGAAGTGTGGTTTTCCTACTGTCCCCGCAATTTTCCCATTTTTATATGATCCTTCTTCTGACTATAACCAATACAATAAAAAAAGAATGAGCAAAATTAGTCCAGCCGTTCAGGTGTGATACGAATTTATTTTTTATATTATATACTAGCCGACCCAGCAAACTTCGTATCGCTTGACAATAACAGCTACTACATAATATTTGCGTAGTTTGCCGGATCCAATGTAAAACATTCCAAAATCAAAGACTATTCACAAATTGTGAATCTAAACCGTTCTCGAATCCCCTTCAACACACACAAAAATATCATCAAAATCGCTCCAGTTGTTAAGAAGGAGTTCAGTGACATACACACACACAAGAAATATGTATATAAAGATAGATTCAGATAGCAGCTCTCAGTGAATTCATTCATTGTTACTTTGCCATTGGAGATTATTCGTGACGTATAAAAGCTTTTTAGTGACAGTAACTAAAATTGAAGATTAAAAATGTCCCTGAAGAGACTATAACAGGGGATGAAAGTTTTTATAAAAATATATTCAACATTGACGAAGTCGTGGGTAAACAGGTGTAAAATAATAAAATAGCAACACATGTGTATTTTAAACGAAGCATTTAAAATGTGGGTGTTATTATGAATAAAACTTTTAACAACACAGTAGTAACCTCATTTTCATCCACACTTTCTATAGACTGTAAAAAATATTTTAGTTTGCTGCTAGTTTATGATTTGTAAAATATTTTATTTCATTTTAAAAGTAGCTTTTAATTTATGAACGGATTCCGAATATTTTTCGGTTTTTTTATTGCTAAATATTTATAAATATGTAGAAGTATTTTCAGTGCTTATAGATTATTAACAAACAAAAAGGAAATAAATTAGCTTTTAATGACAGTAGCTAAAATGGAAGATTCAAATAGATTATATTTTCATTCATAAATATTTATATTCATTCATATTCATTCATAATTATATTTTTTATTCATTCAGATTCATAAATAGATGATTTGACATGATTAAAAGCTGTACTTGTGACACTGCTATTTTTGTTTATGTCATTTTAGAAAAAAAAATTAAGATGCGTCCGTCACCTTTATCACTTAGGGGTATGTAGCCGATTCTCAGACCTACTGATTATGCATATAAAATTTGATAAAAATCGGTAAAACCATTTCGGAGGAGTATGGTAACTAACATTGTGACACGAGAATTTTATATAAAGTAAAGAGATAATTTAGCTAAAAACTGGTCATTTTTCTACGGAACACAAAGCACGCTAATTACAAAAACGACTTAACTCAAAATAAAGTTTTTTTTTGGACATTACCATGTCATTTCATTTTATGACAAAATATCGAAAAACCTCAATTTTGAGTTAAGTCGTTTTTTGAATGAACGTGCGACATTACAGGATTGGTTGATTCGTTTTAACGAACGATACGAAAAAAGAATAGTTATGCACACTTTAAAATTGTTTTATGTGTTTCGTTTGTGGTATACGTTCCAAGTTTAATATCATACTGCTATGGCGGAGCCATTTCCACAGCCATCAACATTTTTACGATCTACTAGATATGAGTAGTTAATTAACGAAACACCTGACGTTTCATTATTATGTCTGGTTTGTAAATAGTGGGCAACTGAAAAATGTCTGAAAAAGTTCAGATCCATTTTTTGCTTTGTGTTGCAGTGAAAAATTCAAAGAGCTACGTAAAATAACTGAAATTAGCATTTGTCCTTGCCTAGTTTAAGCATAATTTTTTTTATTCTGTTTCT
Organism: Calephelis virginiensis; assembly: GCA_002245475.1. Taxonomy (NCBI): domain Eukaryota; kingdom Metazoa; phylum Arthropoda; class Insecta; order Lepidoptera; family Riodinidae; genus Calephelis; species Calephelis virginiensis. Next base: position 218,455 of record NJDC01000353.1, on the reverse strand, counting down.
CGGTATTTTGTATCATAAGGATTAATCATAACTGCCAGAGATACCCACTCTTCCATATCTATGACAATTAATTTCGAAATTATTAGTATTTAAAAAAAAAACAGAAATTAGGCGAGAAAAAAGGCTTTGCCCAGGAAGGTGGGGATTGTCCAGACATTTTATGTAATGACCAGAATTATCAAAAATCCAAATGTCCGGAAAAAAGGGACAATTAAATAGTTACAGTAATAAAATTTCATTCAATCGCTTGATTAAATGATTGGCAGTGTATGGCAGGCTTGTAATGTGTTGTGGCGACTGTACAGTCCATTAAATTCAAAATTTACACTTTAAAATTTTGTCCTGGCATTATATTCTTCCTATTTGGCAACCCAGATACGAGTACTTATAGTAGAATTTAAGCTTTTTCAGAGGTTTCAGAAGCATTCGAACCTTACTTTGACAATGAATCTTATTATTTTTTGTCTTTAAGAGATGTGTCTGACGTCGGAATTTTACAATGATTATTGTCGACCATGTTGGCAGTACCAATACTGAAAGACCTTGGATAACAGTGGGAAAACATTGCGTGTGTAATAAACTTTTATTAACTTGACAAAACACTTTAGTATCTATTTAAATCCATCAAATTAACCAATTTAGTACCATAAAGTTAATTTTATTCTACTGCCTTGAGCCGCTACAGCCATTTTGTTGTATGTATGACTTGTGTTTTTTAACGATTTTACAATTACCCTATTAATCCTTCTTTGCTTTAAAAATGTACATAATATTAAGCTTTATTGTAGAACTAACTGTTCCGGCGAACTTCGTTCCACCCGTTCAGCTAATATGCGGAAAAATAAATATTTCCCCACTGTTTTTCACATTTTCCCTGCAATTTTCCCGGTTTCCGACAGTTGGAACACCTTCCTTTGACAATATCTAACAGAACACAAAAAGAATAGCCACATCGGTTGTCTTTCGGAAGTTATGCGCTTATTGGACATTTAGCAATTCATTTGTACTATATTATAGAGATACATATGCCCTTGTGGCCAGAGAGTATCTAGTACCAAGTATCACGTTTTCCACATACTTGCGTAGCTTCATCCAGATTCATACTCTTGTCGTGCAAACATATCGGATTCGGAGGTTTTCGGTTTTCTATTGTTTTCCCGAAGAATATTATAATAATAGAATTTTTATTTGCCGGCATGTTTTGTTGACCATAATATACTTGTGACATACTCTTCTTCACACTAAAATTAGTCACCATAATGATACGAGTGCCACACGTATTGTTATCCATTTTAACAATTGCAATAATGTTATACAACAGAATATTTAAATGACTTACGAAAATTTGTATTTGCATTAAGTAAAATGTAAATTGTAATATACAGTATCACAGTACGATTATGTATTTCTAATAAATATATGACAGTATGATTACATATAGTTGTTTTTATTTGTAATACGTATTTATCTAGTACCTCTTTATACGACCAAAGCCGCATCCGTTGAAATGTAACCTAACGCCTTTGTTTTAAAAAGCGATTAGCTTTCTGGCACTTCGCCGGCCACTGCCGTGGCACGCTCGCTTCGCACGCTCGGCTCGTGCGTTGTCTTTTATGTTCTAACCTAACCTAACCAAACCAAACCAAACCATTGATTCAACCTACTGATCATTTATTATAAGTTATTTTGATGCTAAATGATGTTATGGTTTGTGATAATACGGCTTAGAATCATACTAATAACTGATATTGTTGAAATTAACTTTATGAAAAAGTTTCTAGCACGTGCCTTACACAGTAAACAATGAGTGATAGTAATACATGAAATTATGAAAAACAACATTATGTCTTTTGATCACTATAGCAGATGAAATTATGGCAAATGAAATTCTGGCAAGTGGGTGTAACCGGAGATTGTTGATACCACCCTCCGAATATGGATATGTTACAAAGAATGTAGAGGGAAATCCTCAATCGAATAACCAAGCTCTACACAATTTTAATAAAATAACTTACCCTCTAGCGACGTTCAAGCAGTAGTTCCGGCAGGGGCTGGAATCGTGTCCGCGGCAGCGCACACAGCCGCTCATCCGCAGTAATTTGGTGGAGCACTCCTCGTTCGTGCTCAAGAGCACTTGCTCACTCGCTGTCAGAGCGCTCGCTCCCACCACCAACACTTGTAGCAGAGCTCGGGTCGCTTCTAGTGAGTGCGATAGCGATGTTCCCAACTGTTACGGAAATTATTTTTACATTATTACTGGTCCGGTGAATTTCGTTCCACCCGTTCAGTTTGTATGGGACAATTAAAAAATGGTTTTTCTAATTTTCTTACAGTTGGATGAGATGAAAGTATCCTGTTTCTAAGTCTCCTATTCAAATTTCAGCCAAATCGGTTCAGCCGTTCTTTAATTAGAATTAGTGTAAATAATACGACTTTCTTTTATGTATATACCTAGATTACGTATCTAGCTATTTACCCGTGACGTCGTAAACGTAAAATAGAGAGTAAGTTATTATACCTTGAAGGTTTTGTTTTAGAAAAGAGCATATTTTGTGAACACTTTAGAACCGTGACCTATATTTTTAAAAAAGAACCATCAAAATCGGTTGGCTATTTTCCGAATAAGAGACCAAACATACAGTCAAATTGGGAACCTCCTCCTTTTTTAGCGTTTGTTAAAAAAACAGATTACTGTGACTTGTTTTCGATTGTCGAAAAAGTAGTTGTTAAATACCACAGCGAAGTCACGAACGCAGGCTAGTTGTAGGAAAGAAGTATGGATTAATATCAATTTCTGCTTTATGTGGTGGTGGTAGTGGTTGGTGTGTACCAGATTTGGTGATTTTTTTCTTAAAGACTCAGATTTTTTACACCTTATAATCAACTAGCTGTCGCTCGCGGCGTTGGCCGCGTGGTTAATGGTCCCTCAGAAACATTTTTTGGGATAAAAAGTGTCCAACGTGTTAATCCAAGTTATCTTTTATGTGTGTGCCAAATTTCATGAAAATCGGTTAAGCAGTTTTGCGAAGAAGTAAAAATACACAAACTTTCGCATTTATAACATTATTAGGATTAGGATAGATGTCTTCTACTCCTTGGATAATTATAGGTCAGCTATTATTTATTAGAAACCACATAACCACTAAATTACAGAATTTTGCGATTCGCCTGGATGTATATATACATCTTACATATTTCTACCGCGGTAAAACTAGGTAGTGCTTGTCACTGTCATGTTTCATGAAGCAAGACATATCTGCAAGAGTCGTGGCACTTGGCACTGGATACTCTGCCGGCTCTGCTGACTTGGTATGAAGTTTATATGGATCTAGTTAACAGCGTGACCGTGAAGAACTTTGCACTTGTCTAAATGGATATCACCGTCTTACTCATTTCTACCGCAATAGCATTAGTGCTTGTCACTGTCGCGTTCCGACCGAGAAATTTACTTATATAGATTTTTTAAGGTACTTACCAGCCTTATTTTGACAAAACTATCTTTGGTAGCTAAAGGCGAGCCTTTACCATGAGTTGGCATCGATTACATTCGGTAACTTAAGTGTCGAAATCTATGACACCTACCAGCTACCAATAGAGACGCTGTTCAAAGTGTTTAAACAATTTACAGAGACAGTAACGAATATAGTAAACTTATCCCGTAAACTCACGGTAAAAGCTCAGAAAAGCTTTGTTTTTCTTTCAATTTCATAAAAACATACCCTTTGAGGCACATCTCCAAAGGGCTGCACCGCGTCGTAAGCTTCTTTCAAACAGGCTTCATGCTCTGGTGTAAACTGTTTGTTCTCTAATCGGAGAAGATTATGGTATGCGACAGGGAAGACCTCCCTGAAGAACTGCTCGGTACATAGAACCATATTCTTTGGAGGCAGCGAGCCGAGGTCACCAGGCACCTCGGAGGTGGATCGCAAGAGGATCCGGATATCATCGTACAGCGTACTCAAAGGTGCATGCGCCCGTACCGCCCGACCTCGGTACAGTTGGGAAAATAAAACGGCTGTTTTATTTTGTGATTGATGTGAGAGCGCCGTTAGGTGTTCTGGAAAGATAGAAAAATATGGTTATAAAACTTTTATTGTAATACTAGCTGCTACCTGCGGCTTCGCCCGCGTTTTCACAGAAACCCGGTGTGCGATCGGGATCAAAAATAGCCTAAATGTTAATCCAGGTCACAATCTATCTGTCTTCCAAATTTCAGACAAATCCGTTCAGCCATTCGAGCGTGAAAGAGTAACAAACATCCATACATCCATACTTACAAACTTTCGCATTTATAATATTAATAGGATTTCACAAAAGAAATAGTATAGTACATAGTATAGTATCTAACGCATTGGTTGTTGGACTTGACGTCATAAGATCTCGGGTTCGATCTCTGGGTCGGGTAACAACAAGAAAATGAGTTTTTTTCAATCACTACTTAGTATCATCGCCTCTGTGGTCTAGCGGTTCAGTTGTTGGACTCGACTGCATGAGGTCCCGGGTTCGAATCCCGGGTCGGGCAATAAAAGGAAAATTGGGTTTTTCCAATTTTCTAATAAAAAAATGTTGCTCGGGATATGTGCCCGGTTGGCGATAGGCTTGCCACTTATTACATTGTGCGACTTAGTGTCTTCGGCTAGTCGTGGTTGCCCTGGTTGTGCCTCTGCCTACCACTTCGGGGATATGGGCGTGAAGATACTACTTAGTATAAAACAAAATCGCTTCCTATATCCCTATGTATGCTTAAATCTTTAAAACTACGCAACGGATTTTGATGCGGTTTTTTAATGGACAAAGTGATTGAAGAGAAAGGTTTATATATGTATATTATTCAAGCTGGGACGGGCTGCTAGTTGGGTAGTAACATAAAAAATTCTTTGATGGATTGTCAACTGGAGGTTCGAATGGGACTCTTGCTTTAGTTTTTTTGAAGTTTTTGGCATGGGTGTTAGTATCTGACTTAAGTGAATTTTAAAGTTACCCGATTTAGTAAAATCGGAATTAAATTGTTCAAAATGAGATTTTAGTGAGATTTGGCATCAGTGAGAAAATACACTAATTTCTCGTGAGTACTTCACTAGTGCACTTTAATTGACACCAAAATTTACCAATTTTACTAAATCTAAACACGAAATTTAGTAATAACGAAAAATTGCAACCATCTCTCTCGCTCAATAGCTCCAAAACTTAAAGCAAAGAGTATATAAATACGTACTAAGAGGTGGATCTTCCATAGATATATAGGTAGCAAACTCGAATTTTGTATGAAGTTTGGCTCAAATGACACAAGACACTTGACAGACAAGTAACAGAGTCTGTTAGATAATATGGTGAAAAGTTATAACCCGTTTAATTTGAAAGTGCGTCTAGTAGTAGTAGGAGTCTAGTAAAATTTAAGGCAACTAGTGTCATATAATTTAGATGAATAAAAAACATAGCAAACTTAATACTTTTATTTTTTTATATAAATGTTGCGCAAAACTGCTCAAAAGTAGATTTTTTATTTTTTGGTAAAAGCGTTAACATATGGTTGCCAGCGTTAACATTTAAGCCCTTGGTCAAGTTAAAATTCGCCAAAAAGTTAACAGACTTAACAAAATCGGGAGCAAATTATTAAAACTTAGTCATTAGTGGCCAAAGGAAGTCAGTTTCTTGAGCAAAATGGTAACCTTTAAACTCAAGCTCATTTATTTAGATTTGGCGAGAACGAGGATTAATTAGTTTTTCTTCATGGTTACTTCGCTTGTGCACTTTTCTGATCTAAATTGTCGTCTCTGTGGTCTAGCGGTTCAGTTGTTGGACTTGACTGCATGGGGTCCCGGGTTTGAATCGGTCGGGCAACATTAAAGAAAATTGGGTTTTTCCAATTTTCTAATTAAAAAAATGTTGCTCGGGATTGGAAACGGGCACCCGTTTGATAGGCTTGCCACCTGTCACATTGTGGGACTTAGTATCTTCGGTTAGTCGTGGGTGCCCTGGTTGAGCCTCTGCCTACCCCTTCGGGGATATGGGCGTGAAGATGCTTATTTTTTAAATTGTACAAAATACCACTAAAACTGAATAACTTTGTTAAATTTATACATGACCTTCAATAATTACGAAAAACAACAACCTTCTTTTCTCTCGATAAATTCCAAAAGTAAACTTAACTACTAGTATCTTTTTATTTAATTTTTTTTTCTGCATTTACTACGTAACAAAAACAGCTACTAGTTGCTAGCAAAGAGTATATAAATACAACGTAATAATAGACGGGACTTCTATAGATACATAGCAAACCCGAATTTGTATAAAGTTTACTAAAAAAAGTATAACCCGTATAATTTTAAAGTAAGTCTAGAGGCATTCAGATATATGGTAACTAGTGGCATATGATTTGGGCGAATAAAAAACATAGCAAACTTATTTTTTTTATTTTTTTATATGAAAGTTGCGTTAAACTGGTTGCTAACTGCTGCAATTTAAATGTTTCTTTTTTCCGCCAATATTTGCTTCTGTAGCAAATGAATTTAAAAAATCTATTTGCTACAATAGGCAAATATCTTAAGACCGTACAGCCTAACATTTATTTTTATTGGCTTAATAAAATGTTACAAACTCAATTTCTTTATGTTTTCCTTTTTAGTAACACAAATAAAAGAAGTTTGGTGAAGGAAAATGTAAACCAGAAAGAAAAACATAAACACCTATTACGAGGGTTTTTGATGGAAACAGCTCTGTTGGTGCCGAACTAAAAAAATGCGAGATAGAACGAGTTTACAAAGTATTGTATATATATATATGAAGTAAAGAACGCCTCGTAAGTCGAGTGGCTAGCGTACACGCCTAACTACGCCGACCAACCGCTAGCCTCGGGTTCGATTCTCGACGGAGCAGGCATTTCTGTGATGTGTGAACAGTCTGCATTTCTGGGCCTGGGTGTTTATTAAATTTATTCATGTATCCATTTAAACTAGAATCGTTACTACTCGTAGAGTCGTTACTAGAATCGTTGACTGACACCCATAACACAACACATATGTAATTTGCGTACTTTTGGGTTAGATTCAATTTGTGTAACTTGTCTAGAAATATTTATTATTATTATTCATCACCATTTACAAAACCTAGCACAAAATACGAGTATCTAATGAACTGCTGGTCTACTTTGTTTCATCGGACATGAATCTAACAAAAATGTCATATTGCCTAGCATTATTAAAAGTCAGATTTCTTAAAATTAAAGTTTGACTAATTTTGGAAATTGGGAAAAACAACATTTTAATTTTTCCAACACAAAAAGAACGGGCGGAACGAAGTTCGCGGGAATAGCTAGTAAGTATATGTATTAGCATTTTTAAAAAATATGTTATTAAAACCGTAGGATATTTTCAGTGTAAAATACATTGGTGGTAATTTTGTTGCATTCACACTCAACTTATTTTAAGCTATCGCTATCTTCTTTTAACGAAAGTATCAGAAATAGACAAAACATTTTCAGTGCTGTCAAATTAGTCTGTATACCCTGGAAACCTAGAGCCAACAAGTATACGAAGAGTTCTTTCTTGATGCTTTTTTTTGTTATGATATTGGAAGGCAAACAAGCAGACGGATTTCCTGATGGTAAGAAATTCACCAAATGTGAAAATGGTGCGTTGCCAATCTGAAGCCGAGATGTTAGGCCTCCAGCAAAAGTAAGTTTTCCGGTTACCTTGCCCTCCCAACTGGAACACGTTCACGGCAAGCGCTGACGTTATGACGGCAGGAATAGATAAGGCGGTGTTACCAATCCGAGCGAGTCGTTGCGAAACTCTACCTACCTAGTCAGAAGTCACGTTGTTAGTGACGGTAAGCCTACGCTTGCCTTTAACGAACTGCCTGGCAGGAAGGAAGTTGGTCTATTCTGCAAATAAGCCCGGACCAACGAAGTGAAGAAATTACCTCTGGAGAAAACTCGTACTCCCAAAATATGGCCGTATTTATGGCCAGCGACAGAAAGCAAAGTCAGGAGGCGAATGCCCCGAAACCTTCAACCTGTCCTCTTACACGGGTACCCTCTGTACGGGACAATTATGAGAACTGTCCCAACACGGCGGTAATAACAACGTTTTGTAAAAACCACTAGAAATTCATTTGTAAATGTTTAGTAATAATTTGGTTAGAAGAATCCTTGACAATAAAAAAAACTCTAACACAACAACAAAAACAATTGCAAATGTAGTAGTTTAAAATATAATTCATTAGAAGAGTTTTTTTAAGTTTAAAAAAACATAGAAATTAATAGGGCATACTCATAAATTTTATTGAAGAATCCACGACGGGTAATATTTTCCAATGAGCTATATGAGTTTCTTAATTTAATAAACATTTCACCACAAGAAATCTTTACGGCTTAACCGAATTACGTAACAAATAAAAAAATATAAAGTTATCAAAATGTCGAAAAACGTAAGCTTCCACTAAGCGAATAAGCCATAATTAACGTTATCATAATATTTCCCCACACAATCTAAAATAAATAATAGCAAAGATAAACAATTTATTTTACTAACGTTATTGCACCTTTTCTTATCTTTAAGGAATGCAGGGGCCGGAGGATCAACGCCTCACTGCATTCCAACGTCAACATATAAATTCATTTAACACTTAAAACCAAAAACATGTATCCAATCTGCTATAGACATAACATGTAACCTTTTAATGCCGTTCCTTGCTTTATTATCTGTAGGTGGGCTTGTTAAATATTTTTTGAGATTTTTTACATAAATGTTGAACTTTTCGTACTATGAAGATAGCTAAATTTGTTTTACTTGACTTTGGGAACGAAGGAGTATATATGTTTGTCTGGCATATTATTTATGTATGGTAATCGAATTCTCCGTCATTGATAAAACGTATATGATTAACTCAATAAAACTGAAATCGTTTATTTTAGTTCTACTGCGCTTAAATTATTTGTGTAATTTTATTCAGTTAAATTAAATTAAAGAACACAATTATTTTCACTTAGAAATAAGATAATGGTGTATGTCACCAAATCTCAATCCACAAATCTGGATAAGGATATCACCGCTTTCTTGAATAGTTTAGGTCAATTTTGCTAAATTTTGTAATATCTTGATGCATGTTAATTAAACTTGACTAATTGCAGATGCATGCCAAAAAATAAAATAAATATTTGTATTATATGTACATTATAAATAAATAAATTATGTTCATTTATTATTTATTTAAATAAATACATTTATTACTAGTATTTATTTAAATAAATCGACTTTGGAAAATAATAGATGTTTGGCATTGAAATAAGGTATTTTGTTGACATGTTAAATTTTTTTAGGTGATTAGATAGCAAACAACGTGTTTTTGTTTCTCTTCTGGTGGTAAGAGATAATATATGTGACCTATAGGCACCATAGATGTTATAGGTGCGGCACTGTCTCGTGAACAATGCGTTAGACTAATTGTGCAAGTCTACCGGCTACCCTACCCTCAGACCGGAACATGATACTGTCGTTATGTCGACAAGAATAAGTAAGTAAGGCGGTTCATCCTACCCGGACAAGTTATTTCACAGCACTCTACAGTAATGTTTTAATTGGTTTACTCACTTAACTTTTGCTCGTCCATAACGAGCTGCCTAGTAGAACAACAGTCTATTCTACACATCAGACCCAGACCAACACGATATAAAACTGTTGAAATAATTACATAAATCGTAATTATCTCAATATTTTTATATTTTTACAGATATTCCAACTAGAACGCATTGTATTTAAAATGGGAAACCTCACTCGTTTTAATGAGAATGTCACGTCTACCATGGCTTATCAAATTCCTTGTAAACACACCCACCGAATGGAAACGGTCTAATCTACCTGTCTGTCTTACTTTATTTAATTTAATACTATTATCATACCTTTAATGTAAAGCAAATTAAGATTGCGTTAAGTTTGAGTTTTACCGGGGTTATTTACGGAAGGTTGAAAAAGCTTTGATGTGTGTCGCATTCGAGCTGCTTTGAGATAGGGAGCAGGAAGCATTCAGCACTTCAATGGGAAATGATATGCATACGAGTGTGCTATGGAAAATCCTTTTGAGTTCTGACGCCGTTTTTATTATAGTTTTTTTTAACTGATTGTGGAAATGGGGTTATGGTATTTGATGTTTTTTACAAAAATGCATTTTCCCCGAAAGTTTAACGTTTTAATCTTTTTGGAGTAGTAACTTATTCGAATGCAATAATACGTGTAAATAATCATTATCGCCTCTGTGGTCGAGCTGTTCAGTTGTTGGACTTGAGTGCATGAGGTCCCGGGTTCGAATCCCGGGTCGGGCAACAAAAAGAAAATTGGGTTTTTCCAATTTTCTAATAAAAAAAATGTTGCTCGGGATAGGATGTGTGCCCGGTTGGCCAAAGGCTTGCCACCTATCACTTAGTATCTTCGGCTAGTCGTGGGTGCCCTGGTTGTGCCTCTGCCTACCTCTTCGGGGATATGGGCGTGAAGATACTTGTAAAGGAGAAAGAAATTTAAATTAAAAAACACTATACCGTATTGCCTATTGATTCCATAATAATACTACTATGAAAACGTACCTAAAAGCTGTGTCTATGATAGAAATTCCATAAAAACTTATTTGTACTGCTTATCCAAAACGTTAAGCTTAAAACAAGATTTAATTCTTGTCTATTTGTTAATTTGTATAATAAAGTAAACTATCTTCACGCCCCTATCTCCGAAGGGGTAGGCAGAGGCACAATCAGGGCACCCACGACTAGACGAAGACACTAAGTCCTACAATGTGGTAGGTGGCAAGCCTATCGCCAACCGAACACAGATTCAATCCCGAGCATTTTTTTTTATTAGAAAATTGGAAAACCTAAACTTTCTTTTTGTTTTCTATAAATTTTAAAGAAAGAAACAAGCACAGGGCAAGTGCTAAAATAAAAATACGTTTCTTTTTGTTGCCCGACCCGGGAATCGAACTCGGGACCTCATGCCGTCAAGTCCGACAGCTGAACCGCTTGACCACAAAAGCGATTAACAAAAACAATATACAAAATAACTTACAAAAATGAATTTTTAGTTTTATTTGTTAACTTTCTTTGTAACTGAATCGATTCCAATAATACGTGTAAACGGAAAAGAAATTTAAATTAAGAAACACCATAACGTTATGCCTATTAGTTCTATAATACTACCATGAAAACGTAAAACCTGTGTCTATGATCGAATAAATTCCATAAAAGACTATTAATTGGACTACTTGTCCAGATCGCTAAGCCTAAAACAAGTTTCAATTCTTGTCTATTTGTTAATTTGTATAATATATCGCATTAATAAATGCCCGTGCTAGTTTTAATGTAGTTTTCAATATTTGATAACATCGAAATTCAACTTAAAGAGTCACTCATACAATAATAGATGAAGTGGGAGCGGAGATTTTTTAGATTTGAAAAAAAAAACGTGATTTAAAGTAACACAGGAAAAACTCAGTAGTACCTACGTAATATTCCCGACGGGGGCAGGCATTTGTGTGACGAACATTTAAGTATCTGCATTTCTGGGTCTGTTTTTTTATTAAATTTATTCTGGTATATATTTAAGTATTTCTATGTATTAGAATAGTTGACTAGCACCTATAACACAGGCATATAATAATTTGCTTACTTTGGGGTTAGATTTAATTTGTGTAACTTGTCCAGGGATGATAAATAATCCATACTGTTATCCATACTAATAATGTTATAAATGTAAAAGTCTGTATGCCTGTCGGTTGCTATTTTACAACCAAACCACTGAACTGATTTTAATGAAATTTGGTGTGCATATAACAGCTAGTATAATATAAACATAGTAAAGTCTAAAACCGACAACAATATCACTACCACATCACCTAGATACATAAAAATATACTTTATCAAATAAGTATACCTAATTCATTAATCACTTCTGAATCATTACCTTCAACAACATAAATTCTAAATCCTCTTGTTATTGGTCAAGTTATCGTGTAGGAAAAACATATTTTATTAAAAAAAATCGCCTCTGTACTTTAGCGGTCCGGTAAAGGACTTGACCTTAAAAGTATCAATTTTGATACCCGGGTAGCGCAACAAAAAGAAATTGTTTTTTATTTTCTAATAAAAACAATGTTACCACCCTCGATCAGATATGTGCCCGGCTTGGCCACGTATCATGTTGTGAGATTTAATTTCTGCGGCTTGTCGTTGGTGACCTGGTTCTAGCTCTGCCTACGTCTTCGAGCATGAAGATACAATTTTTTTGTTTATAGAACAGCATATTTTCAACTAAAATGGTATAATACGTTACTACAATTTTAAGCTTATAAAAGGTATCAACTAAAGAGTAAAACCAGAATTAAATGTTATATAACAAAACAGACAGTTAACTATATTTCCAAATCAATCACAAATCAATGAAAATAGTATTTTTTGCAATAAAAATGTCATACATAATATATAACCTCCGATTATTACGGAAGACGTGGCAGCATGGCCTAAAGGTCTTAGCCGGCCCCAGAAAGGGGCAAATTAACTTAAAAAAAAATATATAACCTCCGTTTGGAATAGATTAAAAATATTCTCTGTGTTGTGTTGGCCGGTCGATAAATAAGAAGTGTCATTCGTCTTTCCAACCGAGACCTCCAGACGCCCTTCGCCCGACAAATTTATATACAACTCAAGTTGCTAGACACGTATAAAACAACTAAACTCAAACATGTTTGTTTACCCTGGTAAATGGATTTTGTAGGGCGATAAAATAAATATTACCAAGTTTTGCGAACAACAAAACTCACAAAAATCTATATAATCACAATATTATAAGTTCGTGTACTTTTAATCGACTACAGAAAGAGACTTATTATTTTAACCAACTCCAAAAAGAAGGAGGTTCTTAATTCAACTCTATGTTTTTATGTTTTTTACGCGATTACTCGGACAATAGCCTACCGATTTTTATGGTTCTTTTTTTTAAAGAGATAGGTCATGATTTGACTGGTTGCTATTTGTCTGATAGTATAGAGCTATACTTTCGGAACAATTTACGATAAGATAATATGCAGTGTTATTAACTCCCGTCGCAAAAAGGCAAAAAGGGGTTTAATTAAGTTTGACGTGTCTGTGTATCTGTCACATCATAATTCCTAAATGAATAAACCGATTTCAATTCGTATTTTTTGTATAAAATGTAACTTGATAGAAATGGTCCTTAGTTATATAATGGATTGCTTATGTCCGAGGTAATTTAAATTCTTTAATCTATGATATAAATATGAATTGATAAATGTATTGCTAAGCGCATAACTTCTGAACGACTGAACCGATTTGGCTGATTCTTTTTTTGTTGTGTTAGCTATTGTCAGAAGAAGGTTCTTATCTAGAGAAAACCCGAGAAATAGCTGGAAAAATGGGAAAACAATACTTTAATTTTCCTCATACAGTTTCCTCATACAAACTGACCGGGTGGAACGTAGTTTGCCGGGACGGCTAGTTTAATATAAAAGACTTACAACGAGGTCTCAAATCTAAAACACTTCACAAATTTTTAAATCTTGCCAAAAAACATTAAGTTAAAGAATCTTAAGAATGAAGTCAAACCTACAAAATATTACAAAAATGTAAGTTTATCATTCATCATATAAAACAAATTAGGTAATTATATTATGCATTGTATTTTTATTTTAGCACTTGCCCTGTGCTTGGGATAGATTTCTATAAATTTTTAAGAAAGAATAAATTTCGCCCCAGACAGGATTTGAACCTGTAACCTTTCGTCT
>NJDC01000353.1:156455-168899 GCA_002245475.1 Calephelis virginiensis | reverse complement strand
GTGTTATCATGTTTGTGTACGATAGCGCATTAAATGACTATTCTTAGTAGGGGAGCCCAAGAGGGGATTTTTGGACTAACTCAGGCGCGTCAGATTAAGGTATGGGAGATACCCTGTACCATTTTTGAACACCTCCATTATGTATCAAATCTACATAGAGACGCGCATGTAGGGTTGTCTGTCTAATTTTTTTTGGCTTGAAAATATACTCAAGCGTGTCAGATTAAAGTACGGCGGGCTTATAACATGCCAATAAGTCTATGTTTGAATTTTCTGATGATTTGAACAAGTCATACGGGAGTAGGAGGTTCAGAAACTTTTAAAAACCAAGTCATCTGTGTTAATTGTCTATTACAGCAATCTGTCTGATTGACATATTTCTGTCATCGGAGACACATTAGGGATATATATTAATAATATTTGATGAGTTCGGCTATGATCAAGTGACTGAAATTGCTATTTTAGCTTCTAGACACTTAACGCACCGCTAAAAAGAAAAACCTTACATGACCTTTTTTACTCTCCACTATTTAATCGACAAAGTGCAATGGGTCCCAATTACGCTGGAGTTACTACACATTTCGCATCGCGGGCTCCCCTACTACTACCACATAAATGATAGTACTTTCATACTGATAATTAAAGCAATTCGTGCAAAATATTTCGTAACCATTCCAAAACATCAAAAATGCACATCGTTAATATTCAAGTTTTCACTTCTGCCGGCACTCCCGGAGTGCAACCCATCGTTTTTTCTCTATTTTACTTTTAATACCTCCAAGAATATGTGTATACACTTTCACGATTTTTACTTTTTGGGTGAAAGTGTTACAAACAAACTTACATTCGTATTTATAAAATTAAATACGTATTAAATACGGGTTAAAATACTGGGTATAAATAGTAAAGATACACTACCAGCAAGAACAATTTGTACTGTCAAGAAATGTTTGAACTTCCAAGGACAAACTAAAACTAAACACACAAGTATTTTTCCTAGCGTGACTAAAGTAGTTATAAATGTTATGGACAATTATACTGCATTACAATTATACAACTATCTTGAAACACAAATGTCAGCCGTTGAAATCTTGGGTAAAATCTAAACGAGTCGTTAGTTTTTTAATGTTAAATGTGTCCATGGTTAATTTACTTCTACGGCACGTTAATGTTTTCACTTAATAAACCTACCATAATATGAAGATAGAAATCGTGAACGTTTTTGAATTGCAAACTTCTTTAGCAGCGTTGCGCACTTTTTTTGGAATGAAACTTATAAATTTGCATCAGGACACGTGACCTGATTCGTAAGACAAAAATTCGTAAGAAAGCGCAGGGCAATTGCTCGAATGTTCGTGTTGTCATGTTTGTGTACGATAGCGCAATAAATGAGTATTATATTTTACCACATAAATGATATTACTTTCATAGTGTTAGTTAAAACAATTCGTGCAAAGTTATTCCATAACCATTCCGAAATATCAAAAATGCACAACATTAATATTCAAGTTTTCACTTCTGCTGGCACTCCCGGAGTCTAGCTGCCTTTATTACAATAATATTACTCAGTAAAATGTGATATTATGCACTAAATTACCATAGATACTGTTTTATCTGTACTCATACCTTCTTATTAATAAACATGGACTAAGGTCGGTGTAAAATTAACTTGATATTATAGTCTGTATCATATTGTAATAAGGACTACAATTCATGGTTAAACCTTGGAGTAATTTACGCCGCATTTATTAATAAGACAGATACAGTAACATGTCCTGAATGACTGATTCATAGTCGCCGAGTTAAAATTATTAGAGTTACAGTCATTAAATTTGGTGAGTAGGGTCATTTTATTGAGTAAACACCCACTAAGGACGGAATTTTGGATATTGTACCCTATGGGGGTTAAATAGGGGTTGATAGTTTCTGTGAAAGCCCTTATTAATGGGTTATAATCGATAAATATATTAAATGTCACGCGAGCAAAGCCGAGGGTAAAACCTAGTTTAAAATATAATATGTAACTTAAAGCACAGAAAGGCGGTCTTATTGTTTCTGTGTTTCTGTGCGATCTCTGCCAGACAACCTTAGGGAAAAGGAGATATATTTAGAACTTAAGAAGGGACTTTTATTAAATGTTTTCTTTCTGGGGGATTTACTCAATTTCTTTTACGATACTGGAAGGCAAACGAGTAGACGGATTTCTTGTCTAAAGACACTGAAGGTGGTAATGGTGCGTTGCCAATCGAGCAAAAGTAAATTTACCGGCTACATTGTCCTCTGAACCGAAACACGTCAACGGCAAGCGTTGACATTATAGTACGTTCGTTACGCGGAGGTACCAATCCGGGCGAGTCGCTGCGAGACTACCACAAAGTCAGATGTCACGGTGTTAGTGACGGTAAGCTTATGCTCGCCTTTTACAAGCTGCCTGGCACAGGAAGGTAGATGGTCTATTCTGCAAAGGAGCCTGGACCAACACGGGGAACCAACTAATACTATTAATATAAACTTATATAATGTGATAGTGTTTCTGACAGTACGGGGTCTAAAAAAAGTTGTATTTTACCATAAGGAGAATCGCCTGCTTACTCGCTATTTTAAATCATGGACCAGGTAGCCCGAATTGATATCAGTTCTCTTCATTTTCCTGCCATAACAGCGTCGGTCAGACGATGGGGTAGACTGAACTACAAACCAGGTCTAAAATCTCTATAACGCCACAACGTTGCTCCTGTAACATATGTGGTGTCTATAGGCGACAGTTGTCTCTTACCATTAGGAGAGCGACCTGCTTATTCTCTATTTTGTGACATGAAAAAACTTTTAGAGGCGAATGAATGATAAAAGTATGACATTTCCACAATGTTCACACCAACATTAATCTCTCGTTCATAAATAACTTCCAAAACAATAAATATTCATAAATTTGCTACTTTCTCGGTCGTCAAATAACTATAGTATGATTTATATCATGACGCAAACAAAATGTCGACTTACAAATTGAGATATACGATGATATATACTGTAAAAATAGAAGCATAGCCCGGTGAAGTTGTAAAAACCTAGCGATATTAGCCAATTAAAAAAAATAAGAAGGAGAACCTTTTATTTTAAAGCCACTTACAAATTCGTTAAATTTTTTTTAATCAATTTAAAAAAGGAAGAAGTGTAATATGTTTGTTACGTGATTTCTCCGTCAATAGCCAACCGATTTTCATGGTTCTTTTTTAGAAAGATATGTCAGCATTCCTAGATACTCTCTTGTCAATATTATCACGATCTGAGAAGTAATTTTTGAGTTATTCTTAATTATGCGTACATTTTTATCTACCATAAGGTCAAACATCAATGATGATGTCGTCAATATATATGAAAAATATATGTACTATTAAGTGTAACTCAAAATCTACTAGTAGGATGTTTATAAAATGTATTTGGGACCATTTCGGAACAATTTGCTATCTTTCGAAAAAAAAAATTAAATCGCGACGTGGTACCCAATGGAATAGTTGAAGTCGGTTTTTGCAGTTTTACTGCGCTTCAATATTTATGTTTGTTACGAGATTACTCGGCTAATAAAGAACTGATTTAGATAATTCTTTTTTCGAACGTAGAGGTTAAGATTTCGAGATGTTCCAATATAAATTTTAACAAGATTCGACAAGTGCTTAAGCATTATAAATTAAGACACAAAAAGGATCTTAATAAAATTTATAATGGACCAACTCAGAGTTTTTGAAACTTTTTGAAAAAAGAATTATCAAAAGACAATTTGTTGTTGAAGTTTGAATTGGTTTTTTATGATATATAATTACTATGTTTTGCCTACCTTTCTTTATAATATTATTATTAGCGGCCCGGTACGTGCTTCGCTACGTACATTTAACACTACAAAAGAAAAAAAAGAACTAAAAAAAGTTTCAATATGACGGCACAATCCACAACTGAAAAACAAATTTAATTTGATTGAAAACTACCGATTAACAAAATGATCCGCCATTTATTGAATTTATTTGTTACAAAAATGTGATAAATGAAGAACCGCTCGACCGATTTTATGAAAACTTCACATAAACTATCTACTAAATTGTCCAAACAAAGCCTAAACATTTGGATAGGTGGACCCGTTCTTGAGTTATAAAACTACAACGGAAAGTGGCATTGATTTTTATACAAATAAATATCTCTGGACAAGTTACACATATTGAATCTAACCCCAAAGTAAGCAAATTATATGCTTGTGTTATGGGTGTTAGTCAACGATACTATTACATAGAAATACTTAAATAGATACCAGAATACATTTAATAAACACCCAGACCCGGAAATGGAGACATTTAAATGTTCATCACACAAATGCCTGCCCCCGTCAGGAATCGAATCTAAGCCTCGCGGTTCGTCGATGCTGTTAGGCGAGTACGCTAGCCACTCGACCAACGACGCGTTTATAGGCATTTATCTATATATAATATAAATGCAAAAATATATATAGATAAATGCAAAAGTATGTACGTTCCGTTCTCAAGTCAAAACCGAGTGTTTTTTAATGATTTTTTGCACATAATTACGTTATTAAATCTTGAACAATTACAAGAGCTACTTTTATAATTAAGTCTGTATGTGTTGCCGTGAAAGGTTTAAATAACTATAAGTCAAAAATCAATAACTCGTTGCCTAACACACAGTTTGGCGATGGCTCACATAGCTTAAGTTTAACCCTCTTTCAATACCTACAAATATAATGAAGAGAAATCTTCGGTGCTTACTGTACCACATGTAAAATCATAACAAATTAAGAAAATACATCATAATTTAAGGAACAAACAAAATATAGCCCTCATCAAAAAAGGCACAACGTATTATGAAGTATAATATCAAATATCCTTCATTATTTTTATAGCAGGCTTTGATCCTTGTGTCAATGCACGAGTATAATGCGCTGCAGTTTTTTGTGCGAAACCTGTTTCGGCGCTTGCGCATATTTAGTCGGTGAAACCTGAGATTGGTATTTTGGTATTCGCGTATCTGATTATGAAATTCCAAGCACGATGCGGGCTAAGTGGTATAAAAGACGGTGTACCAATTGGATCAGGAACGGGTGAATATATACTAGCTGTTTTGCTACGGATTTGTCTGGGTTTTTAAATTTTAGTTTTCCCACTAAAAGTGAGTAAAGATTTTTTTTATCTAATTAATTTAAATCTAATAATTTCGCTAATTGTAAGAGACAACTGTTGATTTTAAACTCAAAAAAAGGTGTTGATTGGAATGTCTGTGTCTTATGCCACGGAATAAATAAAAGTAATATACAGAAGGCTAAATATTTAATCAAATTATATTTTAGACTAGCTGCTACCTGCGGCTTCGCCCGCGTTTTCACAGAAACCCGGTGTGCGATCGGGATTAAAAATAGCCTATATGTTAATCCAGGTCACAATCTATCTGTCTTCCAAATTTCAGACAAATCCGTTCAGCCATTCGAGCGTGAAAGAGTAACAAACATCCATACATCCATACTTACAAATTTTCGCATTTATAATATTAATAGGATATAAAATATACCTCCAATTTTAACAGCAACCCACATATGT
The DNA here is from genome assembly GCA_002245475.1 of Calephelis virginiensis. NCBI lineage: Eukaryota > Metazoa > Arthropoda > Insecta > Lepidoptera > Riodinidae > Calephelis > Calephelis virginiensis. Next base: position 163,305 of record NJDC01000353.1, on the reverse strand, counting down.
TTAAACTATATTATACTTGAATTTATATTTATTTATTAAGAACATTTTATAATAGTTTGTGCTTTTCTGCGAGAAAATCCTTTACACTATGTTTTCTTTAGCAGAATTAAATGTTATGACATGTTATGGGTTACTTTTATAGTGCACGGAATAGTTACTATTAAAATTGAAACATGATATACAAGGTTGTCAACTTGTGTTCAGGTACAGGATTTTTAGCATCTCTAGTTTCTAATACATCTTTTTAGCTCCTGACAAAAATGAATAAACTTTATAAATTCGATGTGTCTTTGTACGTGTTCGTGTTCTTAGCTGCATTACAAATAGGTATTGTCGGGATTATTGTTTTTTTTTAAGTTTAGAGTAATAAGCGATCGGTCTTTCTAATCATGTAACCCTCATTGCTTAACGACCAATTTCAATGATCTATCTGAGATAAGAGATAGTGCTGTTTTAGATTAGTTGCCCGGTAACCAATGTTTTTATTAATGATATATCTAATGTAGGTTCACATTTGACATACGTCAATCTTAATGAATTATGTTGACATTATTATAAAAAAAATATTGTGTTTAAAATGAAAAGCTTTGTACCAATTTTTGGCGCCATGGAGAGGAAAGATGGTCGAAGTTTTTTCATAATTATTGAATTTGGTGTTGATATTGAGTGAAATTAGTTGATTTTGCTGGCATTTTGTACAATCTTGTTCATTGAAAGTGCACAAATGAAATAATCATGAAGAAATTAGCTTATCGTGTATTTCCTCGTTGCCGCCAAATCTCATCACATGAGCTTGAGTAATGAGGCTAGCGCTTTACCCAAGAGCCTGACATGACTTACTGACGACTTATAACTGATGACTAATTATAATTGATTAAAATTGATATAAAATTTGAAGCAAATTTTTACTTGACTAATGACAAAATACTAAAGTGAAGGTCAAAACGTATGGAAAGAAAGTATCAAACTCCTTTATGGGCAGTTACTTTACTCTTTGGTATCTAATGTAGGTTCACATTTGACATACGTCAATCTTACTGAATTATGTTGACATTATTACAAATAATTTAAGAGTTTTGGCGCCATCGTGAATCAAGATGGTCGTAATTTTTTGTCGATGGAATTAATTAAAACGGAAGACGTGGCAGCATGGCCAAAAAGTCTTAGCCGGCCCCAGAAAGGGGAAAATTAACTTCGAAAAAAAAAACAAATAATTTAATGTGTTTAAAATGAAAAAGTTTTTACAACAAGGACATAATATTATTACAAAGTCATGGTATCGAATTCAGATGAATTATCAGTGTGGTCTGTGAAATTGACTTTTGTGAAAGTAACAAAACTTCACAACGCCTATCTCTAACTAATTGGCCGTTAAAAGTCAACCCTAACAGATTTATGTACATTTTTTATCTTCTGCGTAAGTATGGTGTTCCTGTGGTAAGGGTTATTACCAACGAGAACATGATGAATGCAAAAACACTATCTAGTATAAATAGTTAGCATTTCCACTCGTTCATTGACACGACGATCTTAGTAAATATATTAACATGTTTGTTTCGCAATGGATAACTACATTATGTTAAAATACTGTTATTACTAAATTCCTGAAATTCATACTAATATATTAATACGTATTATGCCAAACACCGCTGAGTTTGTGTTGCCATCCTTCTCTTTACTGGCTAGGGTCGGAAACAGTGGTGTACGGTAGATGGGATTGAAATTAACTTGCCCTTAAAATTATTTGTAATAAATTATGAAGCTAATTAAAATATAAATAAGTGCCGTGAAAAAAATACTAGAATATCTATATTTTTATATATAAATTAAATTAAATAATTGGACACTTCACTGCACTTATAGCCAGCGGTTGTCACCATCAGGAAAGCCACCACGTTCTCTTATACCATAAATAATATAAGTCTACCCCGTAAGGGACTTGGGGTGAAGATATATATGTATGTATGTATGTATGTATGTATGTATGTATGTATGTATGTATGTATGTGTATGTAAGGATATAAGCGGAGCAATACGACTCCAATTTTATTAAAGTAGAAGATCAAACCTAGATGGACCTACACCGAGCTGATTATAGAATGAAACATATTTTATAATAAATTCGGAACATAGAAATTACGTTAAAAATGGGTTGTTTAAAAAAACAAGGACAGATTTATAAATGTTGCAATATCAAAATAACATTTTTGTTATCCTGATGTCAGTTTATACTGAATTTAATTTAAAATATGTTTCATCCTATGATTAGCTCGGTGAAGGTCGACTTAGGTTCGGATTTTAGATCGTCGCCACTTTATTGTGATATTGGAAGGCAAACAAGCAGACGGAATTCCTGATGGTAAGAAATTCACGCCGAAATAGGTGGTAATGGCACGTTACCAAACAGAGGCCGGGATGTTAGACCTTGTGCAAACGTAAGTTGTCCTCCGAACTGGAACACTTCAACGGCAAGCGCTGAAGTTATGGCAGCGAGCCGGAGACCGAGCGAGCCGCTGTGTAACTCTACCACCTGGTCAGATATCACGGTGTCAGTGACGGCAAGCCTATACAAATACAAGCCTTTTAAGAGCTGTCTGGCAGGAAGGCAGATGGTATATTCTGGAAAGGAACCTGGACCAATATGGGTGATTTCATGTTTTTTTTTTAATTTAGTTCATGAATATAGGATTTTAAACTTAAATCGTCGCGAATTAATAACATTTAATTATTTATACGGGATACTCACGATCTCTTTTTCTTTTATTTGTCGATATTTCGGCCTAGTTGCATAGGCCGTGGTCACGTCGGGACTCATGTTCATGTTAGTGTTTTTAAAATAATCATAACCATTTTACTGAGTAATAGTCTAGATAATAAAATTACAAAAAAAATCGGTTGTCTGTAAAGTCGGTTTACTGACGACAGTTGAAAGTGACAGCATCCTAAGAACGGAGGCCGATTGTGCCTCTCTGTCGCTCGTTCTGCGCTCTCGCTTGCACTTCAAGCCTTAAATGGCACGCCTCAGAGCGAGTTAACGCCGCACGAGTCATGTTTTAAGTGCAGCCTGCTCCATCGAATTATAAGACGTTGTCACGTCAAAAAAAACATACACTCAAATGATAACTTTCTCCTTTTTCGATTCGAGTCTGCTAAAAATAGTGTAGATTCTCAAAGTGATAACAGAATTATCTAGTTTGTGTCAATACACAATACACTACCCAATGGTAGTGTGTATTTCATATAAATACTTACATAATATATTTCTCGCTTGCACTATAAATGCTCTATCAATATACAATATCCCGAAATAGCAGGCAATGAGATGGCAGGTTGTAGAATCGATACGCACCATAATGTATTGGTTTCGTACAATAATATTAACACCCACGATGACGCAGCTAATATTTAATGTTATTTGTAAGTTCGCTAGTAGTCCCCAACGTTTTACCTACGAGGACATTTTGTCTGAACTTTGTAGCGTTACGAAAAAAAAACTGTATCGTTACGAGCTTAACATAACCTACCTATATTTTATAATCTACACTTAATATTTTTGTTAATCATTTTATATAAAAAGAGGGTTTAACGCACAACAATCTACTTCAAAAACAAATTGCGTTTTGTAAATTTACTAAATATTGCAAGTTAATACTCGTTAATATACAAATTTGTAAATCATCTACAACAGAGGTTCCCAAACTTATTTCATGTAACGCCCACTTTGAAAATCAGTTGTTTTGTAGCGCCCCCTTCCTCGTTTTTTTCTTGTCAATAACCTCAATAACATATTTGTTGCGCCTAGTTTAAAAAAAAAACCTTTTTTTCAAGATTTATACCGCCCCCTCTAGGCTTCCAGCGCCCACAAGGGGGCGTTATCGCCCACTTTGGGAAAGGCTGATCTACAAAGTCACAAGGATATAAAAATTATAATAATTCAATAACTAAAATGTTTTCATATATCTTAAAATTTTACTCTAAATGTGTTATATTGTGTATTATCAACTGATATTATTTTAATTTTACTAATGGTTCATTTTGTATAACGATTTTACAAAAAAAATGTAACATCGTATTGTCACAGTATTTGTGGTTAAACTCCATCGAAACTGCTCCAGGTCGGTGTGAAAATAAAACGTAAATATATTTCAAATCGTTAGTTGGCTAAAATAACAGAAGACGGTCGCTAGGTCAGCTTAAATATATAGATTATAATTATTATTTACTGGTAAACTACTCCAATCATTGGGCTACCACTTGTAAAATTATTATTTTTTAAATAATTATGGACACTTATCAAAATTAACTGAATCTTTGATATTGTATGGATGTGCAGGAGAGCACTAAGTTATTTCTTTATTATTTTTTAAAATAATTCAAATCAACTTCCTACCCACTAATATATACTTTAATTTTAATGATTTATTGTAGCTGTGAATCTTAATATATGTAATTTTAAACGTGAGAAACGACGGTATTTATAAAATATGACGATGTATTGAAAAAAAATTATAAGGACATAAACAAATATGGTGTTAACTTTAAAAAAACTTTTTGGATGAATTTATTTATTTTACTTAACATTTAAATAAAAATGGTTAAGACTAGCCTGTTAAGACATTTATTGTATTTTTATTTAGGCATATAATTTATTTTTAATGCTTTCAACATATGATATTATAAAATAATGATATTTTCAACCGACGAAAAAAGGAGGAGGTTTTCAATTCGCCTCTATGTTGTTTTTTTTGTATGCATGTTTCGCGATTATTCCGGTGTTTGTAGACGGATGTTCAAACATTTTTTTTTAATTGAAAGCCTATACTCTCGCGGTGGTCCCATTATAATTTAATCCAGGTCTACATTAGCATTCATGAGAAAACCACGTATGTTCCAAATTTGAAGTCGGTTTTTTTTGCATTTCTGCGTTTATACAATGTTGTGACGTTGCAAAGTATTTTTTTCAATGTTATAATGATAAATGCAAATAAAGGTAAAGATTATTAGTATAACAAGATTTGCACATACTGCAAAAACAGAAACCTAGTTAGTTTTTCAAAGAAATATATTCCAGGAAATTTTTAAAGTAATGACAAAACAGATATATAATGCCAAAACAACTAACCGGGCAGACCTAAGTCTACATTCCATGATCAGATAGATCGCTTGGGTATTATTGAAACAAGAATTTGTATAAAAAGAGTAATTAATGTGTAAGAAAGCAGGCAGATTTCAAGGAATCGTGACACTTGGCACTCGATAATCTCTACTGTCCCGCAAGTGGCCTGCGTTGAATATATGTAAGTATTTAAAACAATACAACAGATTTTACTAAATTTTTTTTTTATTGTGCCTCCACTTTTGACTCTATGGCAAAACATCAAGCTATTTACCATTAAACTATTATATATTAGCATGTTACAAATTCTCTTATCTGAATCTCAAACTCTGACCTAGTCTCCAAAAGAAATAATTTAGTATTTTTTTTATTTTAATTTATGTAGTTGTCTGAATGGGATCATAAAAAAATATTATTCCTATTACACAACTTATGCGAAAGACCTTTAGAATTTTATACATAGGTAAAGACGTAGTAAATAGCTAGCACTGATAAATGTCACGGTAAAACCCCGAGTACCATAGATAAAATATGCAAAGAACATTTCCAGTTTGTAACACTGAAATATTACGCTAGATGCAAAGCGTTACAGATAAAATACACGAAGTATATCATGTGAACAAATTTCCTTCTCCACAAAATCTCGAGCAAACAATATTAATGCCACAACAAATTATTGGAGACACGCGAAAAATCAATATATATGCAAATCGAACGTCAAAATATAAGCTCAGGCCATAGATAACGAAATGTTATAGAATAAATAACTAAATATTTTGACTATTAAAATTAATAATGGCCCAGCGGTTGGCCCGCCCACGACACCCCAATAGGTTAAATAATACCTATTATATACAAAGGCCAACCATCTCGGTTTATAGTTTAAAGGTTAATAATTTGATTTTATAAGCATTCCAATTTTAAATCAAATACTATAAATTTAAACGCTCATAAGTTAGAATTCGACCCTGTCAATTAGCTTTATTGATTTTCATTGTGGTATTTATGTGTTTTACATTTTTATATACAAGTTTATACTTTACAAAATGAGCTAAGCAAATAGGCTTTTCCTACTGGTAAGAGCTAGCTGTAGTTGAGAAGTTAGCTTATTCTGTTAAAACGAGACACGGACAGAAAGGTCTTAAGAAGGTGATGATTCTAAGCTAAAAGAACCTTCCTGTGTTGGTCAGACATTCTACTTCAGCCTAGAAATAAAGTAAAAAAATATATGAAATAACTATAACTAAATCTTAACTAAACTTAAACTATGAAACTTCGTTAATAAATTACGCCTGCAAAAAATGTCTCCTACCGCCTATTATTACTTTTACGCTCTTTTATACAGCTCATTCGTTTAAATTAATACTTTTTTTCTATTATTTTGTCCAAGATCAACAACCTCGAAAGTTTTTTTGGAAGAAACCATTGAAAACTGACAGTTAGGAGCTTTACTCTAACACTGAAACCAAAACCGTGGCTTTATGTTAAAAAGTTACGATGTCACTTTATTGGCTCGAAAATACTGTGCCTCGTATTTCCTCTATCTCCTGTCACAATGTCAATTTTACGGCTGTACTCAGAGATTTTTTTTTATGTTATAGGAAGGCAACAAGCAGACGGATTTCCTGATGGTAAGAAATTCACGCCGCCTAGAGACACCAAAGGTGGAAATGGTGCGTTGCCAACCTGAGGCCGGAATGTTAGGCCTCGAGCAAAAGTAAGTTTACCGGCTAC
>NJDC01000353.1:143745-156290 GCA_002245475.1 Calephelis virginiensis | reverse complement strand
TGTTAGGCCTCGAGCAAGAGTAAATTATTACGTCATGACGTTATGGTGGCAGGAATAGGTAAGGCGGTGGTACCAAACCGGGCGAGTCGCTGCCAAACTCTACCACCTTGTCGGATGTCATGGTGTTAGTGATGGTAAGCCTATGCTCGCCTTTTACGAGCTGCCTGGCAAGGAAGGAAGATGGTCTATTCTACAAAGGAGCCCAGACCAACACGGGGACGGGAAAATTATATGACTTAATAGTAGATTATAAAGTTAATTGAAGTATCTGTGTGCGGCCGCTAGTCTGCTAGTCGGAAACAAATAATAGCCTTTGTATTGACCTTGACTCCAAAGACATTATTATTCATTCAGTTGACATAAGCGCCCCTACGTAGTACGTCGTGACGTTTCAAAATCAATACCTACTACCTACTACCTACCTAATTCCGTTCAGCTCAGCATTTATTATGTACATATAAGCTGATTTTTCTAGAATAAATCTAGATAGTAGCTAGAATCTAATATGTTTAAAGACCTTGAATCTAATCAGATAAGTGAAATAATTATTGGCTAGGGTCGGAAACGGTGGTAGTGGACGGTAGATAGAATAAAAGTATTTTTTTTTAATTGTTTAAAATAAATTATAAAATGTATATTTTCAATTTTCTGTAATAACGTTGCTCAGGACTGGATATATGCCTGATTAAGGATAGGCTTGCCACCTATTACTTTGTGGGACTTAAGTGTCTTTGGCTAGTCGAGGGTGCCCTGGTTGTGCCAACAACCCTTTCGGGGATATGGGCGTAAAGATATAAAGATAGATATATATTTTTAATTGTTTATAATAAATTATGAAACTTTTAAAAATATATGTATTAGTAGTTGTTTTTGACAATAAGTATAACTTGTATAAAAACTAACTAGGTATCTGCACACCACAATGGGGTAGAATATGTTTTTATGCTTTAATATTTCTGTAACAACTTCTTAACACACATATCCCGTAAAAAAATTCCGTTCATTTTACAACATTAACAAATTTAGATTTTTAGGAATGTATTATATTGTATAAGAGGAAAGATTGCAATGCTTAGTGGAATTCCATTGTATACATACACACTTTTTAATCTTAAGTTCTGATGGCCGCACTCAGAAACGTCAATCAACATTTAATATATCATTAGGTCACAATTTTGTATAGAAAATGTTAACTCAAGTCATTAAGTTTACATTTTCTTTCAAATTAAATAACAGTTGATAATTTTAGAGTGCGGCCGCAAGGTCTTTAGTTGTAAAACTCTAATGATGACGTGAAAAATAAAAATGGATGGCTAAGTGATAGTCTAATACATTGTGTTAAATAAAATATATTATTGTAGAAAAATACTTGTTTTGACAAAGTTACACAAATCTGTACGATTATTTAATTTCACTATTTTCAAATGATGTCTACGAAAATTCTTACCACGGGATTCAAAATTTTTAACTTTCCTTTTAACTAAGACACAAAAAGTGATATTTTTAACAATTTAATTGCTATAAAACTTAAAAAAAAACCGACTTCGATGTCAATAAATAAGTCATCTAGATACACTAAAATTGAGAGTTTTTCTCAGTTTTCCTAGGATTCCATCATCAGATCCAGACTTGGTGACAATGGGACAACCTTCACAGTACACTCTTTTAATTCAAAACAATAATGCCAAATTTCACGATACCCCGAGGGCGGTATCCCCAAACGATTATAACTTAGGAACCTTCAAGAAAAGAGCGTACTCATTCCTTAAAGGTCGGCAACGCACCTGATAATCCTGGTGTTGCGGATGTCCGTGGGCGGCGTTGATCACTTTCCATCAGGTGACCCACTAACTCGTTTGCCTCCTCTTGTGTAAAAAAAAGTAAAATAAAATAAATTAAATGATCTTCATGTATATATAAAATGTCATTTTGAAAAAATGGAACTGGTAAAGTTGTTAAAACAGTCATTTCAAAAAATAGCAATCAATATTAAAACCAAAACCTGTTTCTGCGTTTAACACTTCCGTGATACTTTAAGTGGGTAAATCCTACTACCTCGTAGGTACAGTCGTGTACATTTTGATTATATCAATCTATATAATATAAAAACTGATAATTACTATAAAAACCAGTACCTACGATAAAAAACTCTACAAAAAAACAATAAATTTATCGTGATTAGTTTTTGATTTTTACTATGCTTTAATCCTGTTATTCAATAAAGTAAAAAATATTTTATATTTTGTGATTGTTATATAGATAATGAATATTTTGGTTTGTTATCAGGAACCTAATTTTCGATATATACTTTCAACGGAAATAAGCTGCAGAAAATTGTAAGATAAAAAAAAAGTTTACTGTTTTGCCTACGTTACTTTGTACATAACGAATGGGCATGACGAGTATTATTATTTTTATATACAATTATTTATTATCTTTATATACAAAAATGAGTCCATTTTATTAAAATACACTCGGGAACTGCTGGACCAATTTGTTCTTTTTAAGTCGTCTTAGCCCCAAATAGCACAATAATCAATAAAACGTTTGAAAAACTAATATAAAAAGGACGGTATGAAGTTTACCATGACATTTTTCAAATTTAAAAACAAACAGCTCTCTTCCACTTTAAAACACTAGTGAAAATAGTTTCCTCATAACTTACTTATCTTCATGACTGTACAGAGTAAAGGATTGAAATATCTAAGCCCCCACCGAGTTGAAAATGCTTTTGTTGCGTACGAGTACTTTTTATACCACTTAGCATGTTCATTAGAGCCGAAAGTTTTTACTTTTGATGTATTTCATTGAGGATTCTTCAAACGCAATTTTAAGATGAGTGAGAGTACCTGGAACAAAGTCAAAATTTTTATTAGCTAAATTAAAAAATATAGAGAGAAAGGTATGGCAGTTTGTACTTAGTAGAAAAATACTGTGTTTTGTTTGGGATACAAAGTAGACAACATTTTTAATGAAATTGGAGGTAAAAAATACAGGATCTATACAAACACAGTAATAGTGTGTTACTAACTTGTGGCTAGGTACACCTGGGGATGAAACGATACGAGCAAATCCGAGCAGGTACTCGATACTTTTCTCCAATAGCAAAAACATTTTAGTATTGATACTTTGAAATAAAATATCAAGTATCGATTAAAAGTACCCATATCAGTAAATTTTATGGTTTACGGAAATTAAAATAATGGATGTTTATCTTTTAACATTGATAAAAAATGTTCAACGTGAATCGGAGTTTCTGAACGCATCCTAGACTTAGTTTTGTGTAGTTAGCAGCCTTGATACCCCGGTGGTATCGTTTCATCCCTAGGTACACCTTATGTAAGTAAAGCTACTTTATTTTCAGTTCCCCGTAACATATCGGATCCTGACGATCGGCTTTCAGCAGCCAACACCAGCCTTCATCACAAGCCCAACACAAACCCACAAGATAGGGATGTTTTTTCAAATTTCAAAAATGTATGTGAATTTAATTTACTTGACCAATTATTTATTGAACATAATTTTATAAATAATTTTAATTCGATATAATTACAATACAATAGAAGTTTGCAAATCATAATTTGCATGCTGGATTATAGCAAAATAGGTACAGATCTGTATCTATATATTAATATGTGATGCCAAAACTTTGGACCCCTTTTTACGAAAATTGCGCTGACGCAGGAGCAATTAATTTGGCACACTTATGGTTTATGTGTAGGAGAAGTGCAGAACGCTAATATTTTTCATTAATGATGATTATAAAGTACATAAAATCAAAAAATAAAACATTACCCACACTACCATGCATTTGACGCATGCAAACAATTACATTGATGATAACGATAAAATATCACAGATGGCGCACTAAAAAGTTTGGAAACAATGTAGTTGGTCTTGAGAAAAGAAGATGGCGTTCTTATCAACAAGATATTAAAATTTATTATGGTCGAATTTCGACCAATGGGCGACCACTAGTTTAATTAATAAGACCTGAATTGTTGGCCTATTATTGGCAAATAAAGAATTATTATTAATATTAAGACACAACACTACACCGTCGCCGCTGGTGCTCTTAACTCCGAGCCACTACTCTTCCAGTCAACCATCCAGTGACCAGAACGCAGCACGAAGTCTAGAATCGGTCTCCTGGGAGACAGCACTTGTTACATGTGTTGTAAGCAGTATAATCCATCTAAGTAATTATGTTTAGGACTGAGCGCTCTGCTCGCCTACAAAGTCTGGTAAAAATGAAAGCCCTATAGCAAAGCACCAGTCACATCTATCCTATTAATATTATAATGCGAAAGTTTATGAGTATATGTGTGGATGTTTGTTACTCTTTGACGCTCGAATGTCTTTTTTTATGATAATAGTAGGCAAGCAAGCAGACGGATTTCCTGATGGTAACGAAATCACGCCGCCTAGAGACACCAAAGGTGGTTACGGTGCGTTGCCAACTTGAAGCCGGGATGCTAGGCTTCAAGCAAAAGTGAGTTTACTGGGTACCTTACCCTCCGAACCGGAACACGTCAATGGCAAGCGCTGACATTATGGCGGCAGGAATCGGTAAGGCGGTGGCACTAATCCGGGCGAGTCGCTGCGAGGCTCTAGCACCTATGCACGGTGTTAGTGACGGTAAGCCTATGCTCGCCTTTTACGAGCTGCCTGGCACAGTAAGGCAGATGGTCTATTCTGCGAAGGAACCTGAACCACGTATGTGGCGTACTTTGGTCTTTGTAGTATAGAATTGTTTGGATTAATCGCGTCCGAGATTAGGTTTGGTTTTTCCGTACGGAATTATTCCGAGCGTATGTAACGGGCCTTACAATAAAATCTGTAGACATATCAGTGAATCCCCTAATAAAGTGTGCTAATAACGTTTCACAGTTCATTTGTAAAGGATCAGACATGGCGGCGGGCAACTTCTGCTAATTCTAATTCTGTCGCATGCGCCTGCGCACGTGATTTCGCACTGCACCCTCGTGTCGTTACCCCGCATAAACTTATTTCTAGAACGTTACACATGTTTACGTTCAATTGTGCAAGAAACTTAAAAGTTGAGTAAAAATACATTTTAATAAATATCATGTTGTTGCGAAAAGCAGATATAAATGTAAATGTAAGTATGTACACTCCTTTATCCATGAAGAGTAAGATGTATTAGTATGGATTTCAAGAAAAGAGCATACTCATTTCTTGAAAGTTGGTAACGCATCCGTGATACTCGGCGGTGATCACTTTCTATCAGATGACCCACTTGCTCGTTTGCCTCCTCTTGTATAAAAAAAAAAGATTTAAATGCCCTCTTACCTGCCTTATCGTAGATATTAGCAGATAAGTTGTCTCTCTCACCCTAAGGTTATCAGATATCGCTCGGAAATGATAAAACCGCCTTCGTGTACCTTCAGTTGGCCCATGTTGGTCCGAGCTCTTTTGCAGAATAGACCATCTGCCTTTCTGCCAGAAAGCTCGTAAAAGGCGAGCATAGGCTAACTGTCATTAACACCGTGACATCTACACCCTGTGACTGTTTTAAGTACGTCACCAAATGAAGACAGTACAGTAAGATCGCAGGGCCAGCTAGTACCCATCTTTAATAAAAGAAAGCGAGTTATCTTTACGTATAATAACAGATTAATGACAAACATGTTGTTAGATGGCTCGAGGTAGAATGCTATAGACCAATTTATCTATTCCAGGCAGTCACAATAGTCTGACAGTGTAACGTAGCCAGCAGACTTACACATTAAGCCTAACACTGTTGTCACAGCAGCACTAAAAGGTTACACAGCATCACTAACTCTTTACGTATAATAACAGATTAATGACAAACATGTTGTTAGATGGCTCGAGGTAGAATGTTATAGACCACCTTATCTATTTGAGCCAGTGACAATAGTATGACAGTGTAACGTAGCCAGCAGACTTGCACATTAAGCCTAACACTGTTATCACAGCAGCACTAAAAGGTTACACAGCAGCACTAAAAGGTCACACAAAAGCACTAATAGGTCACACAGCAGCACTAAGAGGTCCTCAGGACATCCATGTGCTCGCTGTCATAAAACATATAAAAAACTAAAGTGTGTTTGTAAAAATGTGTCTGTCATTGAAGTCTTATGCTATATTGGTACACGAATTGATACTTAAACTCTATAGACATTGTAAAAATGTCGTTATCTTTTTACTTTAATACAAACGAGCCGAGCCTCGAATCGCGGGCTTATTCGAGTCAAAGAGGCGGCTCTTTTTTCCATAATCTTGCAGAAAAAGACCTTGGAGCGACACAAAGGTATTAGCAAAGGAACAACAAGAGAGAACAACCGGCCAGAGAACGAGTTCCGTGAGAATGCTTATGTTTGCGCCATAAGAACAATGCATCCACCGCGCCTGCGGAGCCGACGCCTCCAGTGACTTATGTGTCTTAACACATGTCAAAACTATAATTTACTAACCCTACACTTTAGGGATGTCACTCAACACTAAAACCAATGTCTTATATCCAAACTTGCTGTTTATGTCTATCTTCGGCATCGTAGAAGTTTATCTCTGACAACAACTTTCGTTTATTTCTTAATAATCTTATATATAAAATTCCCGTGTCACTACGTTAGTTACCGTACTCCTCCGAAACGAACCGACAGATTCTCATGAAATTTTTTGAGCATATTAAGTAACCATCTAACATCTATTTTTCGTAACCTAAGTGATGTGGGTGAATCACAGTAAAAATAATTGCAGAACGACATCTGCCGGGTCAACCGGGTCAAAAAAGTAGCATATGTTTGTATCAAATCCAATTTCATCAAAATCTGTCTCACAATTTAGTTGTGACAAAATTTCATTAAAATTAGACTAGTAGTTAAAGTGAAAGCGTAACAAACTTTCGCATTATTATAAATTAATAGTATACGTTACCTACTCAAAACCTTTACATTATACGAGTTAATGTAAAACATACTAACTAGCCTTATTTTTTTATAATATTGGAGACAAACAAGCTGACGGATTTCCTGATTATAAGAAATTCAAACTGCCTAGAGACACCAAAGGTGGTAGATAATGGTGCATTATCATTTGCCATCCTGAAGCCGGGATATTAGGCCTCAAGCAAAAGTAAATTTACCGGCTATCAGATAAGATAGAACCGAAACACGTTAACGGCAGGAATAGGTGAGGCGGCGGTTCCAATCCGGACGAGTCGCTGCGAACCATCATATAGTCAGATGTCACGGTGTTAGTAACGGTATTCTCGCCTTTTACGAGATGCCAGGACCAAAACGGGGAAGACTTGTTTCTCGGATACCAAATTTCTAATTTCAAAAATATTTCCAAAAATCTTTTTGCAATTCATATATTTGCCCAATATTTTAATATACAAAATAACTCTACTTATATTGTAGTCCGATAATTTTATTTTCATATTAAAACAGCTGCATGAATTGTTCACAAGCGGCATTCTATTATGACCGGTTTGACGTTTGTAGTATCTAAATAGACATTTAAATTAAAACTTTTTAATGAGCCATTATTTACCATAATAGCTATAAAAATAAAACTTATAAATTCTGCTCGCATTTGGTTCCATTTTTTTCAATAACAAATTGACATTCACGTCATTATTGTAATGTGTCAAACCGGCCATCATAGCGTGCCGCCATTGTAATTCATTTAGCGTAAAAATAGACTAGACCTTCGAGAATGTAGGCTTCTTTTTATGAAGATATTTCAAAGAGTTTTCTTAGAATATTCTGTGCACTGTAAACCTTAAGTGAAACCACAAAGATAAAATGGTTTTTAACAAAAAAACAAACGCGATATTATTTGTGACAACATAATATTAAATCATAATTTCTAAGATTATGCTTTTGACAATTTTCGATATAGATTATACAGGGTAACATTTAAAGGACCAGCCAAATTTTGAGAAAGGGATGGGAATAGACAACACTTTCCATTTACGTATACCTAAATAAAAAAATGCAAATCATATTTTTTATCCGAGGCGAAATACAAAATGCATGGTTATAACGTAAACGGGAACTGCAATCGCATGCGCAGGGTGGTGACGCCATGACTTACTAGGTACCACGTAGCGTGACAACAATTGAAGCATTTTTGCGGACTGTTATAAATAAATGTTCAATTAAGTAAATATTACAATTAAGCAACAATATGCAAAATGCATTAGCATTCAAACTTTTACCCCTTACATTAAAATTTGGCCGGTACTTTCAAAGTAACCCTGTATAAGTTCGGTCAAATTCTACATCGCGATATTATATTTTCTCAAACTTGAAAAACTTCGAATACTTCTCAGATGGATTTCGTTCTCACAGACAGAGATCTTTGGTTGGGACATTTCCCTACAGTAATAACTTTTGACTCAGCTGTCCTTCAGCTGCTGTTTAGAAAACCTTCATTTTGCTGATTCCGAATAACCATAGAGAGAAGCGTTTTTCCCCGTGTTGGTCCGGGCTACTTTGTAGAATAGATCATCTGCCTACCTATCTAGCAGCTCGTAAAAGGCGAGCCTAGGCTTATGGTCACGAACACCGCGACATCAGACTAGGTGGTAGAGTTTCGCAGCAACTCGCCCGGATTGGTACCACTGCCTTACCTATTCCTGCTGCCACAACGTCAGTGCTTGCCGTTGAAGTGTTCCGGTTGAAGCATAAGGTAGCTGATAAGCTTACTGTTGTGTGAGTCCTAACATCCCGGCCTCAGGTTGACAACGCACAATTATCACCTTAGGTGTCTCTAGGCGGCGTGTGTTTCTTACCATTAGGAAATTCGTCTGCTTGTTTGCCTTCCAATATCAAAATACCGTGTCACTTTTGTGAAAAATATAAGTGAAACTGAATGTGAAAAAGCAGACGAACATTCTTATTAACGAGAACATCGACCATACATCCGGTCGATGAACGAGAATAACAATAGAGTTCGGGCTCGAGAGACCGTACATCTTCCCACGTCCTTCGCCAACACTATCAAAGAACCAACCACAAATGAAACACACCGACTTGCACTCGTTGTAGAGGAATCCTCGTTTTTTAATAGTGTTGTTAGTTAGTGTTGCTAACCTCCTTTAGGCTAGCTCCTTTCTCGCGGTTTTTAGAATTGCACTGGATTTTGAGGCCAGCGTGCTAAGACCGGGCAACATTATTTAAAATAATTGGACTGTTCCCTACGTCAGCAACAATTTGATGAAAACTCGACTTGGTGTTGCGTTCCTGGTTACTTGGTTGATTCATTGGAAAAGTAGTGGCTTACCGCTCGCCTTTATAGCGTAATGGTCGCGATGTAGTTTAGTGTCTTCTAACTTAGGTAGTTAGGTAGGGACTCGCATTGGTCACCGTTCTAAAAGGCGGGAAGGCATCCTTGGAAAATCAATCGAACAACAAAGGTATAGTAATAGTCAGTTCCGCAACATCTTAAAATATATCCAAATATAGTTAGTATTTTCACGCCCATATCGCCGCAGAGGTAGGCAGAGGCACAACCAGGGCACCCACGACTAACCGAAGACACTAAGTCCCACAATGTATCTAAGGCAAGCCTATCGCTAACCGGACACATATCCAATCCCGATCAACGTTTTTTATTAGAAAATTGAAAAAACCCAAAGTTCTTGTTGTAGCCCGACCCGGTAAACGAACCCGGGACCTCAAGAAGTGAAGTCCGTCGCCGGACCACTAGACTACAGAGACGATTATATCCTAATATGTGTATTTTTACACCAGCGTCGTATTTGAATAATCACATTCGTATTATAGCTGCGTTCAGTTTAATACACAAACATTTATATCACTGGTAAGGTAGAGGTAGGTAGAGGTAGAGGAGCTAGTAACAGTTATTCCATAAAAAAATCTAACAATTACGTATAACAACTTACAAACTTTAGCTTTTATATTATTTAGGATCGTTATCCGTGTTTGTATTCGACACTAACACATCTCTATTATGTATCTACAACTCTACATGGCAATTATTCAATTATAAGCGCTCAACGATAACAGCTTTATTTGAGTTGGTCAGACTGCGTGACTCATTAAGCTCTAACTTCATACATATCCTATATCATAAATGCGAAAGTTTGTATGTTTGTTTGTTACTCCTTCACGCCAAAACTACTGAACCGATTTTCATGAATTTTTTCACACATATAGAGAGTAACTTTGATTAACACGTATGATAGTTTTTATCGTGAAACTATGTTGCCTGTAACGCCGCGGGCAGCAGCTAGTATGCATATAATTTTTCTCTAACGTCTCTGTTTGTGTGGTCTGGTGTTGGCATAAACTTCATAAGGTCCCAGTGTTGATACCCGGATTAGGTAACTCCAGACACGTTATTAAGTTTTATAATAAAATCAACTTTGTCGGGATTGAATATCTGCCCGGTTGGCGATAGGCTTGCCAATTTCACATTGTTCTACCTAATGTCTTCTAGCGAAAGAGATCGTGCTCTGGTTGTACCTCTGCCTGCCTTATCGTAAATATTAGCTTAAAAACACTTTTTTAAATGTAAATTTAGATGCAAAAACGTTATATAAGTCAGGTTAGCGTTGGCACAGCACTGAATAATGGAGCGATCCTAACCTCTATCTCGAACGTCGAAATCAGGTTAACCCTCAGGCTGCTACGGCAGAATAAATCATAGATCTAATGATACGATATGTTTATCTAATACAAGGTTCTTTTTGGTGGAGACATGGGAATATCTGATTATAACATAAAAAGATAATAGAGACATGTTTTGTAACCAATTAACAAAGTTATGAATTTTAAATATGTTCGAAGCATAAAAAAGTAAAAAAAAAATATTTTTATAAAAAGGTGGTTATTTGTTCTATGCCTATATTTTTATTTACCTATGTTAATATTCCTCTGTTATTTGTGAACAGATTTTAAAAATTCTGTTCTATTTAAAAGAGTACTTGTAAGATGGTCCTCCTTTCAAATGTTGAGACAATCAAGCTAGAGAGTAACATAGTTCACTCTAACATCTAAAAGGATTCCCTTTGGAGAGCTAAACAACTGATATTAGCCACAGGTTGCATAAACCTAGCTCACTTATAAGTAAGTATAAAAATTAATTTAATAGAAACCCAAACCTTAAATAACTGATCTATGTTTATAACCCAAATGCCTATTTCTGATGAAAATCGAACGAAAGCTTCGCGAATGTTCGGTGACGTCAAACGTACACTGAAACTAATAAACTGTAGTATTATATTAAAACTATAAACCATGTCGACAGATCGGTTAATAAGTCGAAGCGACAGCTGCACGCCAAATCATATGTAACAAGACCTCGCTTCGCTAGAACCAGAGATTTAAAATAAAACCTCCAGTCAAAACAAAAAAGAGAAACCTGCAGAACGGAGCATGCTTGACCTGCAATTCATAAGCCATTAGTGCAGATTGTAGTTATGCAAAAACAACCAGTATTTCATAGAGATATGTTTTAATATCGTGCGCGATTGTACACGATTTGAGATCTTTTGCGACTCGTTTATTATAACTACAGTGGTGTTTTATTTCAATTGTCTCTGCGGGTGAATTGCCCTATTTTGAGAGTGCATTGGCAAATCATTTTCACCCGATAGAAATGAAGCACTCATTAAGGGCGATACTGAATAGTTTGAGGCTGGAAAACAAATGTAGACCAAAGCTCTCCAATTAAATGAATAATTCATGTAACAATTTATACATTAAAATAATTACAATTGAAGGGCAATCGAAACTTCTATTGGAAACTGTTCCAATTATAAAATAGTTTTTGTTTGCAACATATTGTGATTATAGTTTCAATAGCTCCGAACAAGCAAGCAGCTCTCCTGTTGATAGGTACATTATGTATTATAGAATTTAGTGGTGCATTTTTACTTTATGGCCAGGATTTAGGTCACGCGTCTCAGTTACTAGCTGTAAGTTAACCGACTACCTTCCAGCAACGGAACAATACAATGCCAAAGACTGACACTACGGTGGAAAAGATAGTACTATTAATCTGGACACGCTACTACACAGAACTCTCATATTCAGTAAATGCTGAGTATGAGTTAATTTTACGTTTTATTCCGTGCTGGAAGGCTATAGCTGGTAGAAGAAGAAGGTTCTGGCAATGAGATAGCTATGCACCAGTAACATCAATAGTGTTACTGGTCCTGTTGTCTCTTACCATCAATACTCTCTCTCTCTCTCTCTCTCTCTCTCTCTCTCTCTCTCTCTCTCTCTCTCTCTCTCTCTCTCTTGTTTATACACTACAAGATAACGAATAAGCATGCGGCTCTTACGAACTCTAAAGCTGGGTGCTTAAAATAATTTAGCACTTATTTTCATGTTATCCGTAGCCAATGCAAATAAATACTTATATTTTTAAAATATATCTAATCTAGAAAAAATAAACTAATAATGAGAATATAATATGTACGTTATATAAATTTGATACATTACTTTTAAATATTTGACGATGATATAAGTTTTTTCAATTACTCAAGTTCAATTTCATAGTCTTACGTAAAGAGTTATGTTAAG
>NJDC01000353.1:123926-137003 GCA_002245475.1 Calephelis virginiensis | reverse complement strand
ACTAGTCTTATAAAGCATATTAATGTTAATCTTGTGTATTTTTGTCGCCAAGATCCATAATTGCTTTGTATAAAAAAACAGTATATTGCTGACGTATTTTAGCATACATGACCCCTTAAGCATTTTCCCAACTATGTTAAATTTGGGCCGGTCCTTTCAAAGTAACCCTATATAATATAAAAGTTAAGGTATTATTTTCTCTTCTTGTGAGCTAAAAAAGAAAAAAATTAGTAAATACCCTTTGACAAACAACACAAATTGAATCTAACCCTAAAGCATACGCTCATGTTATAAGTAAAGATAACAACGATACTCATGCATAGAAATACATATCTTCACGCCAGTTCCTTGCAGGAACCAGAAAAATATTTATTGCCACATGTCATGATTTTTGCAGACCTGCCAAGCTTTCTCCATATTCTTTCTGTATTTCCGGGTCTGGGTGTCTATTAAATTTATTAAGGTATCTGTATAAATGTTTCTATATATTAGAATCGTTGACTAAAACCCATAACACAAGCGTATAATTTGTTTTCTTTGGGGCTAGATTTAATTTGTGTAACTTATTCAGGGATATTTATTTATATTTATTATTTTGTTCATACTAATACCACAGTTTTATTGACTTCAAACTCGCAAAGAAATACTTAAGTAGATATTAGCATAAAAGTAATAAGCAATGCCCGATCCAGAAACGGTTATATCCAGGTGTTTATGTCATGTCATGTCCAACAAACACCTGTCTCCCACAGGAATCGAATATGAGCCTCACTGTTGGTCAATGGCGTTAGGTATGTCCGCTAACCCCTATACTAAAGAGGCGGCCACATAACAGAATCTTATATAAAACTAAGCTAGAATATTAGTAAGGTAATAAAATAACTGTGTTTGTAATTTTAATATTCATTTCAATAACAGCTTATTATTAATATAAATTGCTACAATTAAGTCGTGATTATGTAAAATACACCGCATATTGCCTAATTAAAAATAAACAAATGAGTGTAATATCTGAATATTTACACTCCATGATTAGCGTATCAGCAAATTTAAATACCACATTCTGAGTTTCGCGGCAATTAATTAGGCCTATTTGAAGGATTATATTTGGGTTGGTAAATATTTTTAGTGGAAATAAAAGTTGAAAAACTGAGTAATAACAAGGTGTTTAATTTTGATAAAAACCAAAGAGAACAAAATCCTATTCTATTAATTAATAATATAAATGCGAAAGTTTGTCTGTTGGTTTGTTGCTACTTCACGCAAAAACTGCTGAACCGATTTTCATGAATTTTGGCACGCACTGAGAGGGTAACTTGGATTAATACATAGAATAGTTTTTATCCCGAAAACATGTTCCTGTGGGACCATTAACCATGCGGGCAACGCCGCGGGTAACAGCTAGTGTTATATAGACTAGTAACATACTGAATGTCACTAATGTCTAATTATATTTAAGTTCGATACTCTGTCAACCCCGTAAGCGACTGGGTGTGTAGATATGTGTAAGTATAGTTTTAGAATAGCAACATAGGGACTGCATCGTTAATTTTTATCACTATTATATCTAAAATATTTGCCTCGGGTCAAGTCAAAAGAGAATAACCCTTTTTCAAATCTATACAAATAAATTAAATTGGAGTGTCTGTATGCAATATTAAAATAATCACTTTTTAGTAAATGTATATGGCACATAAAACAAAATATTTTTAACATCTTTTGTTTATCTGTCTATCTGTTATTTCCGCCTAATATCTAAAACGGTAAGAAGTAACTCAAAAAAGTATCTTCACGCCCATTTCCATGGAGAGGTAGGCAAAAGTACAACCAGGGCACCCACGACTAGCCGAAGACCCTAGTGCACACAGAGCTCACACCACAGAGGCGACGAAGTAACTTAGGCTACTATTATTTAAGAAAAACAATCTAACTAAACTAAATAACTTTTTTGTGAAATCCCACGCAGAGTAAGTTGAAGATACAGCTAATAATTAATAAATTCCACCTTTCACTTAGCAATAACCAGAAATCCTAACCAAGTGCCTATCCTATTTTCTATTCAGCGACATTAATACTCTGGAAGTATGGGTAGTAAAACGTGATGCAAGCGAAACTCCTCCTAGTTCCTGAGGTATTGGAATGAAGATAGCTCGCGGAATTCAATTTATTGCTAGACATTCAATTCCCCGAAGAGACATGGACTAATCATGCAATACGCTTCTCTAGGATACTTACTGCCAATGCTATTTTGTATTAGAATCCATACTATCTATGCATGTAATAAAACAGTAATAAAACTAAATATGTTTATGAAATATTACTTTAAAGAATTAATTGCCTCTGTGGCTACCGGTCCAGGTGTTGTGCTTGACTACACGAGGTCCGGGGTTCGATTCCCGGGTTGGGCAATAAAAAATATTTGTTTTTTTTCCTTTTTTCTAATAAAAAACGTTTCTCGGGATTGGATATGTGCCCGGTTGGCTTGCCACCAATCCACCAGTTTGTGGGACTTAGTGTCTTCGGCTAGTCGTGGGTGCTCTGGTTGTGCCTCTGCCTACTTTTTCGGGAATATGGGCGTGAAGATACTTAAAAGTGGTATTGCTATGTATTGTATACAGGATACAGAAACAACGAGGGTTACTAAAATTTTTGTATGTTTAGCATAAAGCTCAGTAGCGTTGGTTTAGTAGTTGAATGTCGATATCATGCGAATTGGAAATTGGAATCGTATATGTCATACCTAAATTGACATACTCTTTTTTTATGATATTGAAAGGTAAGAAATTCCCACTGCCTAGAGACAACAAAGGTGGTAATGGTGCGTTGCCAACCTGAGGCCGCGATGTTAGGCCTCGAGCACTTACCGTCGGCTACCTTACTCTCCAAACCGGAATACATCATGACGTTATCGCGGCAGTAATAGGTGAGACGGTGGTACCCATCCGGGTGAGTCACTGCGAAACTCTACCACCTAGTCACATGTCACGGTGTTAGTGACGGTAAGCCTATGCTCACCTTTTACGAGTTGCCTGGCAGGAAGGCAGATGGTCTATTCTGCAGAGGAGCCCGGACGGGTTAAGGGTTGATTACAATTCACAATATTGCATGAATCGAGCTTCAATAGTAACTCTACTGGTTAATATTTAGGATACCGTTTACTGCGGAAAAATCCATCAATAATCACGAAAAGCCGCTTCTGCCAAAATCCGAAAGTCTGTTTGCCTGTTCTTTTTGGATAGCTAAACCGTTGAACCGATTTTGACAAAATTTTAACATGTATATAAAAAGAAACCTGAGTTCAATCACAGGCTACTTCTTCTTTTAATAATCAAACCCCTATTGACTATAATAGAGGATAAAAGTTACTATGAAAAAATATCTCATAATACGACGAAGCCTTTACTTCGTTGCAAGCAGTTGGTATGTTATAAATGGTATAAGTATATCTTCGATGACGAAGTCGCGGGCAAACGGCTAGTATGTTATAAAATATAACATTACTAATCAGATTCATATTGGCATTATATATTATATATTAGAAGTTTTGTGGCAATTATTGGTGACTTTGATCAAGTATTTAATAGTTTCAAATTACTTTCCAGAAATAAATATATCTTGTTTCTTTTGTTTATTTAGTTTTAACCGACTTTAAAAAAGAAGGTTATATGTTCGACTTTTTTATGTATGTTAATGGAATTTTTCGTCATTTCTGAACCGATTTCAATCTTTTTTTATGATATCTATATTTGAAAGAGCGTACCTCTGAGGTGGTCTCATTGGTGGTCTCATTCTGGATCTGATGATGGAAAACGCGTTTGTGTATGTAGATGAAGTAGGTATTTATTGAAATCGAAGTCGGGTTTTAGCAATTTTACTGAAAACCAATTATTATAGAACAATGGCACACCTATATTGCACTGTGTATATTGGGAAAATGGAGCTCATTGGTAAGGGAGGCTGGCTGAAGGCAGTACACTACTTACACCAAAGACGCATTGCATAATAAACTTGTATGGGTTTTATTAAACTTTGCCCACTTAGGCCCACTACATACATTAGCAATTTTGCTACGAAATTTCGAACGCAGCGAATTTATACAAATCACATTACATACAATACAATTTATGTTGTCCAACAGTCCAAAAAATTAAACACCTAATTTGGAAAGACGTTTGCAAATTCTATTTTCAAAAAAACTCAAAGATTTATTTCCGAACGGATGAAGCAGTGGCCATTTGCAAATTCTTTAAGACTGTATAATATGATTGAGTTGGTATAAATTTGCAAATTCTTTAAGACTGTATAATATGATTGAGTTGGTATAATCAAATAAATGTATAAAACATGAATAAAAAGTAAGACTTAAGCCAATGAAGTCAGCAAGGACGCCAGTTGGTGGAAATCGATTTATATTTAAGGAGCGTTCATTGAACTGTCTTTAATAGGCTTGTCGGCGTCAGTAAAGGGTACAAAGGGAATTACATTAAATTTTATTGGCACTTTAGCCTTCAGACTTAGGTTTTAATTTTAATGTAAACTGCCTAGGTTTGCTTGAAAATATTTTTGAAGTGAAAACTTCTTTAGCGGCGTTGCGCACTTTTTTTGGAATGGGTAAAAACTTTTAAACTCGCGTCAGGATACGTGACCGGATTCATAAGACAAAAATTCGTAAGACGGCGCAGGGCGCTTCCGCGAATAAGACGGCACAGGGCGCTTGCGCGAATGTTCGTGTTGTCATGTTTGTGTACGATAGCGCAATAAATGAATATTGTATTCTGCCATATAAATGATAGTATTTTCACACTGATAATTAAAGCAATTCGTGCAAAATTATTCCCTAACTATTCCAAAATATCAAAAATGCACAGCGTAATATTCAAATTTTCACTTCTGCCGGCACTCCTGGAGTGCAATCCGTCGTTTGTTCAGGATAACGTTTACTGATTATTTAAGATTACTCTGCCTACTTGGATTGTTGGACTTAGCGTGAAGATATGTATGTATGAACTATGTTTGACTTAGCGAGAAGCTGCGTGAAGATATGGTATTATGTTTAACATATTCTGTTAAACTATAAAAAATTAAACACTCGTTGAACGTGTTTTAGTAAACACTGTCTAAAATTTTATTCTCAACGAATAACATTCAACATTATTCACGTGCAGCATTTTATTGGTTAGATGTCAAATTTAGACATTTAAGTTAAACAGACCTCTAAATATTTTTGTGGTGGTTTTAAATTTTCCTGTGCTTGGGATAAATTTTCACGAAGTTTTGAACAAAGAAAACTTTTTTTTATGATATTGGAAGGCAAACAAGCAGGCGGATTTCCTGATGGTAAGAAATTCACGCTGCCTAGAGAAACCAAAGTTGGTAATGGTGCGTTGCCAACCTGAGGCTGGGATGTAAGGCCTCGAGCAAAAGTAAGTTTACCGGCTACCTTACTCTCCAAACCGGAACACGTCATGACGTTATGGCGGCAGGAATAGGTAAGGCGGTGATACCAATCCGGGTGAGTTGCTGCGAAACTCTACCACCTAGTAAACATAACACATAACATCATGACGTGTTTCAGTTTGGAGAGTAAGGTAGCCGGTAAACTTACTTTTGCTCGATGCCTAACATCCCAGCCTCAGATTGGCAACGCACCATTACCACCTTTGGTCTCTCTAGGCGGTGTGAATTTCTTACATCAGGAAATCCGTCTGCTTGTTTGCCTTCCAGTATCATAAAAATAAAAAAATAGTATATTCCTAGTTCCCTCATCAGATCAGATCTTCAGATATCAGATCAGGTCCAGACTTGGTGACAACGGCACCAGGTGAGAAGAGTAAAATTAATCGAACAATCATAAAGGATATTTCAATAATTTATACAAATACTTAGAACTTATTTTCGGGATGTTTTACATCAATCTTCTCTTTCGTAAAGTACAAAACTTGACTTCCCGAACTGACCCATCTCAAAGTGTCACTTTATTCGCTTTTTTTTAAATAAAACAAAATTAAAATCTCTATTAAAATGACGGAGAAATCGATTAACATATCTAATAAGACTTAAGAATCGAACATATAAATTTCCTGTTTATTCAAAGTCGTTTAAAACACACTTAAACACTAACTTATACCTTCATTACAATGATATCCGAAAACATGAATGTAACCAGTCAACGAAACTTAAAAATATTAAGAGTTATTTCTTTCTTTCTTTAGGTTTAGGCATATACGTTAGTATTTTGCCTTAAGTCAAGTAGAAATTTGCATCAATTTGCATCAAATTTACCAAAAGCGGGATTCAATAATAAGTCACTAGTCGTCAATAAATCATGTAAGGTGGGTTGGGTATTGCAGTGGCCTCATTACTCAAGCTCATATAGTGAGGTTCGGTGACAACGAGGAAATACACGATACGCTAATTTTTCTATGATTATTTCATTTGTGCACTTTCATTGAACAAAATTGTACAAAATGCTACCAAAATTGGCTAATTTCACTCAACATAAACACGAAATTCAATAGTTATGAAAAAACTTCGACCATCTTTTCTCTCGATGGCGCCAAAACTCCAGAATTCGTTTTCTTACATTATTAAAAAGACGTTTTATAAGGTTGGCGCCAATAAGTTTAACTATTTATAGCTTAAGGTCAAACACTAACTATCCGTTAGTTTATAAAGGAAAGGTCGTTCTGTCCGACCCATAGAAAGCAGTAAAATTGAAATGCTAAACGAGCTTTCAAGAATATTACCATTTCTAAGAAAAGTCTGGATTACCTCTGCTAGTAAAGGTATATTAAATATTTACGATCCCTAGTTTATGTCGCTGCAAATACCTACGTTAAATTGAAACTAGCCGGTAACAGGTCACATAAATTAGATACTTTTAGATATTTACTGTTTTTTTTTTCTTTTTTTTAGCATTGACTTTTTACTAATATGAAAGCAAAACCTTTTTTGTGAAAAACATATTTGTATTTTTCAAAGCGCAGAACTGAGACGATTTCACTGAATGCTTTGGAAGATCTATTAGTTTTACAGTGTTGGTCGAGGGATTATCGTAGCAGTAGCCTAATAAATATTACTAAATAATTCGATTTTTTATATTAGCAAATCTACTAACAGTTTGTGTGGAAAATGAAGTGTTATATCCGTTTAGGAGCTATGATTACGCAAAATGAAGATTCATTTTCATTTAGATGGGTGCCCTGGTTATACCTCCGCCTACCTCTTCGGGGATAGATATTCCTAAATTTTAGCAAGGGGCACAGTACTTAATAACATACGTACAGATGCTGGAAAATGTCATCCAATTAAAAGTGAATAAAGGAAGACTAAAGTCCACTAAAACGTTACGAGTAAAACATGCAGTGTCAAAAACAATTAAAACAATTTTTTAGTTATGAAATAATCGAAATTTGTATCTGACATGTTTTTAAATGTTTGAAAATGTGACATGTTTTAAAATGAAATAAGATTGTTTGTAACTGAATATGACGTCCATTACCCGATAGGTTTTAATGTCACTTTTTACAGACTGCTATGACTGTCAGATATCCTAGCATGTAAAAAGGTGTACTCTACTTTATCTAAACATCAGTATGCTTAAATGAAGTCGAGTGACAACTATGAAGATGTTTTGATTATTGACATAATTCAACCATCAGTCATGGCTTTATGGTCCAGTGGCTAGCGTACACGCCTACACAACAACCAACCGCAAGGCTTGGGTTCTATTCCCGACGGGGGCAGGCATTTGCGTGTTGAACATTTAGATGTCTGCATTTATGAGTCTGGGTGTTTGTTGCATTTATTCTGGTATCTATTTAAGTATTTCTATGTATGACAATCGTTGACTAACACCCATAACACAAGCATACAATTTGCTTACTTTGGGGATAGATTCAATTTGTGTGACTTGTCCAGTAATATTTATTTATTTATTTTTGGCATAATGCAACCACCAGTCATAGCTTTTAAATAATCGTGTAATGACATTACGTTTATATACACTATTGACGTTTATTACATATTATTTTCACAGGCATACAAACAGCCATGTATATAAATAACTAGTAGTATTATATGAAATAAAACGACAATGATTACAGTACGGAAGTAACATATTTATTTAAGTTGGTATATAGTATGCAATATAATATTATGAATGAAATAAATACCTAGGCTAACACCAGCCAGCAGTTAAATTTGATAAACGACGCACAATAATTCAGGGACAAAAGTTTTATGCGGCCCCAAAGTTCCGGTCGTATGTCGGCAATAACAAAAACTTAAGCCGAAACTAGATTTTATGAGCGAAACTGAAACCGAAACCGAAACATTCGGTCGGTCACTACAAACAACATTTTAAAAATTAAATAATCTAAAACTAACACCGTCAAAATTACGATTGACTGCGCTTCTAGAATAAAGCAGTAAACTGAATTAGTTTACCACCAACTGGCGATGGGGTCGTCACATCCCAACGTCTTGAAAAAATTAAGTATAGGTAATTGCATAACCTATTTTCTGATCATTTGTGATATTACCACCCATGTGTTAGCCAAGTAAACTGACTTAAATACTTGTAGAACTTGTACAAATTAATGGATAAGAAAGCATTTAATTTTTTTATAGATATATAATCAATATTTAAGAAGTAAAATTAAAATGAAGTGACCTCAATAGAAGTCCATTCTGTCTCCTAATTTCTTTAATTAAAAATCCATTAGACCTTAATTCCTTTAATGAAACACAAAGTTGTCCTTGCTTTATATCGTTATAAACCTTGGACCAATTAATTAGTAAGTAATTGAATTAGGTGGAGGGAGAAGTTTTCACACATCGTGAAGACAATCAATAATTACGGACTCGTGTAAAGCATTTCCTTGACTTAATAATAGTAGAAGATCCAAACCTAAATTGACCTTCACCGACCTAATAATAAAATGAAAAACATTTCGTTATAAATTCAGTGTATTGGAAAACATAATACAAATGGTTTGCGCCGCCTAGAGACACCAAGGGTGGTAATGGTGCATTGCCAACCTGAGGCCGGGATGTTAGGTCTCGAGCAAAAGTAAGTTTACCGGCTATCTTACCCTCCAAACCGTAACACGTCATGACGTTATGGCGGCAGGAATAGGTAAGGCGGTGGTACCAATCCGGGCGAGTCACAGCTAAACTCGACCACCTAGTCAGATGTCACGGTGTTAGTGACGGTGAGACCATAATAAACATATTTCACGATTATATTATTTTCTTATACAAAGATTCATTAATTTATTAAAATATACTTTAGTGTTATCAATAATCAAAATTCCTGTTAGTATCCTTCGTGTGACATTTTCATGCTGTGTAAAATTAGCAGACATAATAATTTAATTATTTTTTTATATGAAATGTTAGCGAGCAAGTGCACTTCTATCCTGATGTTATCCTGGTGGTTGTTATATAATATGTTATATATGTTGTAATGTTATAAGTGCGTCATTATCCGTGGCCGGGATGTCAGGCCTATTCTCCCAGTCTACCGGCCTAACCTACCCCCCAAACTGGAACTTGACATACTCATAAGGCGGTGGTGGCACGTTACTGCCCAGCACTATCACCAGCTGTTTTTATGAAAAAAGAACTTTGTATGAGTAAAGGGTTTAAAGATTTCTTCAAACCGTTTAAAATAAAATTAACAATCAGAATCGAACTTCTAAAGGTAAGTTTGTTTGATCATTAAAAAAATCAAATTACTCTGCCAGTTACGACCACAGTCACATGTTTTTTAACCAGTCAATAAGTCGACATTTTCCATATGAAATTGTTACAAAATGGCCCATGTCTTTTGATCAGAGTAGTCACAGATTTTCGAAAGCAACCTTTAGTCCAGCCTTTCCCAAAGTGGGCGACAACGCCCCCTTGTGGGAGCTGGAAGCCTAGAGGGGGGCGGTATAAATCTTGAAAAAAATGTTTTTTTTAAACTAGGCGCAATAAATATGTTATTGAGGTTATTGACAAGAAAAAACGAGGGGGGGGGGTGCTTTCAAAGTGGGCGTTACATGAAATAAGTTTGGGAACCTCTGCTTTAGTCGAAGCTTTTCATTTTGTCCTGTGATTTTTTTAATAGTTGACTTTCTAGCACCACTAGACGCATAGGATGAACGCTGTTCTCATCTGCGCTGCACGAGTAAGCTTTTAAAACATGGGAAAAAAATAAAAGAGTACATGTTACAAAGCAGAATAAAGTTTCATACTCGTTTTGTTTAAAATCAATATAAAATGCGTAGAATCCGACGAGAAAAACGTACACCTCATTAAAATGCAGGCCATGTGTGGATGCAACAGAGCGATTCAATACTTTGTGCCAGCAAATTATGCACAGAGCTGTACACGAATGAAAATAAAGATAATACAGATACCTCATACATGTCTCTTAATGTGACATTGTATATAATGAAAAAAAACTGTTTTTTTAGTGAAAACTTCTTTTCCGGTGTTATATTTTTACCCATCATTTTTGTAACGGGTAAAAAATGTTAAACTAGCGTCGAAAATTTGTAAGAAGGAGGGCGAGTAAAACCACTGTACGATGTCGCCGCATTTCATACTGTGATTGCATTATCATCATCGTAAAGTTAGACTCAGTTGTTATTTTCGAAGTTTGGGAACACAGAGTGATCTCTTCTACTCTAATTTTTTGCCATTGTTGGAGATGAGGGCAACCGTTTACAAGTAGCCTAAGATCCACGAAGGCTTTTTCTTACCGTCAGAATAGACACCAGCTTGCTGGCTATACCTTTAATGACACTAGACAGTTTTAAAGCCAATGCTTTTCTAATTCTTGGAGACAACTGTCGGCTTTGGACACCACAGACATTACAGGTACGTAGCTAGCTGTCATATATCCGTGTAAGGCCCATCGTACAATTCTAGCCAATCCTCCGGACCGGATCACAAGACTTTCAGTATGGAGACAAAAATAAGTAAGGCGGTGGATTCTTACCAGGACAAGTTGCTGGACAGAACTCAATCACCAAAGATACCTTTTATGGCATTAGACAGTTTAAAAGCCAATGCTTTTCTAATTATTGGGGACAGCTGTCGGCTTTGGACACCACAGATGTTACAGGTACGTAGCTAGCTGTCATATATCCGTGTTAGGCCCATTGTACAATTCTAGCCAATCCTCCGGACCGGATCACAAGACTTTCAGTATGGAGGCAGAAATGAGTAAGGCGGTGGATTCTTACCAGGGCAAGTTGCTGGACAGGACTCAATCACCAAAGATCTTGTTAGTACTAACGATGCAACTTATGCTCACCTCTTACAAATTTCAAATAGTAGAAGACGTTTTCTACACAGAGGACCTGAACCAATATGACGAAAAAAAATTATTCACCCCGTGATAGTCTGAGTAGAATAGACCATGTCTTTCTACCAGGGAGCTCGTGGAAATCGAAAGGTTAATTGGGACAACAAGACCACTGGTGATAGAGGGCCGTGCTGAAAGTCATCCGGGTAGAGATGCAGCACCATACCTATTCCTGCCGCCATAATAACAGTGTCAAATTTTGGTTAAGAGTGTAAGAAAGTCCATAGACTTAATGCTTAGTAATTAGATGCTTTGAGCATCACCCAGACGGTTATAATCACGCCCCAATCACGCCTTCCACAAAGGTGGCCTTGGTAGAAACTTTGTTTGAAACCAATCAAAATCTGGATTAAAACTACGTTCCACATGGATGTAAACCAATGTTTTCAATCAGTGTTCTCATCCTTGTAGAATCCCTATAAATTGTCTAACACTTCATCCACAAGGCAGCGTTCCTATGGTTTCTATAAGCCTCCGTTATCTCTTACCACCAGGAGAGACTTGGTCTAGCGGTTCAGTTGTTGGACTCGACTGCATGAGGTCCCGGGTTCGAATCCCGGGTCGGGCAACAAAAAGAAAATTAGGTTTTTCCAATTTTCTAATAAAAAAAAATGTTGCTCGGGATAGGATATGTGCCCGGTTGGCGATAGGCTTGCCACCTATCACATTGTGGCACTTAGTATCTTCAGCTAGTAGTGGGTGCCTTGTGCATCTGCCTACCTCTTCGGGGATATGGGCGTGAAGACTTGGTCTTGTTCGCTATAACTTATTAACTACACTATTAGAAACTTTACCTTTGTATACATAATTAAAAATGGGGAAAAAAGACAAGCCCGATAAATTTTTCCCGGATCTTCTCAGTTTGTTTCGATTTCGTTTTCGTTTCGATCCGGTGGTAGATTTTTATAACTGACGCGTCACAAGTGGCTCTTTGTATGGTTAACGTGAAATATAATCCTTTCCTTCCTATCCTATTAATATTACGAGTATAAATGCGAAAGTTTTTATGTTCTTCTGTTACTCCCTCTCGCAAAAACTGCTGAACCGATTTTCGTGAAATTTAGTACAAACAAAGAGGGTAACTTGGATTAACACATAGGATAGTTATTATCCCAAAACAATGTTCCTGTGGAACTACGTGGCCAACACCGCGGGCAACAGCTAGTATTATCTCATTCTAATACATTAAAGGATCGTTTTAGCTGAAAAATGTTGCCTACCGCCAGATAATAAAACCTCATAAAATATGCGTTTCATAAAACATAAAGGAAAAGGTCTCCACATGGTGTTTTTCCCAGGATATTCGCTACATCACCTTACTGAATAATGAAACTCATTTGTTAAGTAAACTCAAGTTAGGATTAAAACGAGGAGAGTAAAGAGAAAATTAAAATATTTAGTAACTCGAACCCGCGTTCCCACACTGCTTTCCATAAAACACCCACGTTTTCGCTGCTAAACGACTCCTCATTAAACTCAATAAATTTAGCCGCTAAAAGCAAGTAAAGCCTTAGTAATTAATTCGTTTTGAATACTACAGTAGTGTAGTTGCCTCTGTGTTCTAATGGTACGCGCCTCGACTTAACTTCATGTGGTCCCGGGTTGGATAAGGGTCGGGCAAAGAAAAATAAAATGTGTTTATAAATCTACAATATAAAAATGAATCTCTGAATGTGGTCCAAATGTTGACGGCCTCTGTGTTCTAACGGTACGCGCCT
>NJDC01000353.1:84025-123908 GCA_002245475.1 Calephelis virginiensis | reverse complement strand
ATTAATAATTGCATGCAATACATAAATCCTAAACCATTAATTAAATAATGATTTCATTTAAAACCACGCATCCATTCAACTGTAAACAATGACCACAAATACGCGAATTAATCATCTGGCTGTGGTAATTTCCTTCATAATACCACCGTGAGGAGTGAAGTCAGTACACCTATGTACGTAGAAACCAAAAGGAGTGATACTTTATCTATAATATAAAAATGAATCGCTAAATGTGTTAGTAAGCGCATAACTTCCGAACGACTGAACCGATTTAGCTAATTCTTTTTTTATTGTGTTAGTTATATTAAGATGAAGGTTTTTAAGATGAAAAAAAACCGGGATAGTTGCAGGGAAAATGGGAAAAACAATACTTTATTGTTTCCCATACTGAACGGGTGGAACGAAGTGCGCCGGAACAACTAGTTTACAATAAATAATGGTAATATTGGCCGAACAGATGATCGCCTCTGAGGTATATTACTTACAATACAATCAAAACCCATTACGCACACTTTTTAAAAGCACTAAGTCTTTTCCTACTATACACTTTACTTAACACTTAGATCGTTTTTTAAAACATATCATATTGTTATACAATCCATCTGATCTGAAGTTCCAGTTTCGTAGTATGTTTTAGTGTTACTTAGACGCCTCAAAGTGCCTAATGTATGGTTTACGAGAAATAAACGATTGTCTATTTCTAACACGGAACAATACCATGGCACTTACCGATACTATGGTTGCAGAAATTGACAGGGCGATACTATCAATCCGGGCGAGCTATTACACAGTGCTATACCATATACTTATGGCGGTGTTAGATGAGTAGGCTAAACCAATATGGCAGTCAAACACTAAATATTATAATTCATGCATGGGGACTTTTGGAGGCAATTTTCTGTTATTGCCACTAAAAGCAATGAACTACGTTTTTACGCCTACATTTGCAGTCAAAAGTAATGATATGTTTATTTATATACCCTATTATACTATATTCAAGCATGTTAATTTACCTAATAAAGGTAACAATCTGTTGTTGCCACCAAAATCTATTCATATCTACGCCCACGTTTGGTACAAATAGACAAAACGTGTACTAATTCGATATAAATTTATTTTCATTTATAATAGGTACCTATAAATGTTAGATTTCAGATACGTTAACTTACTTTTTAAACAGGTAGAAGAAGGCTGATAGTGCTATGCTGATAGCACCGAAAATAACAACTCTACCCTCAACAATAGCTGTCATAAATGCAAAATCACAAAAGATATAAAGTAGTTTTTTATTCATTACATATATACAGGTATACTCATTTGGCATAAAAGGAA
The DNA here is from genome assembly GCA_002245475.1 of Calephelis virginiensis. NCBI lineage: Eukaryota > Metazoa > Arthropoda > Insecta > Lepidoptera > Riodinidae > Calephelis > Calephelis virginiensis. The sequence goes on along the minus strand of NJDC01000353.1, from coordinate 122,576 downwards.
GATATTGTACTTACGTGGACGATGTTTTGTATTTAAAAATATTACACTCCTAAAGAGGTTAAATACTAAAAGTTTGTCATATTCGAAATAAACAGATGGCAAAAAAGTATATATAATTGGGAGAAGACAAAGGCTTCTTCTTCACCCTTTAACTCAATGTATTCCTTCAATATGTATACCTCAACGATTGCAGAAGATCTTAATCACTTTAACATGCAGGGGCAGCCGCGGTCAACAACTAGTACATTATAAGAATAAATAAAAAAGCACAAGAATGCAAAAATTTAGTTTAACAGTTAATTAACTTTTTCGCACGAACTCGTTTAGATTTCAGGATAAAAAGTAGCCTTATCAATCCAGCTGGTTATTATCTCCACGTACAAACATTATACCTTAACATAGCACAATCGCGTTATTAAAGAAAGACAAACAAATACTTTCGTATTTATAACATTAGCATGGATAAACCCAAAACTATGTAGTAGGGCAGTGGTTCCCAAAGTTGTTTGGGCTACGACCCATCTAAAAAAAGTTCCTAAAGTCGAGACCCACCTCTAGGACATTTAACTGTGACCAATATGAATAAAAGGCTAAGGTTGAACACATTTTTATTAATTTTAATTATTTATTTATTTAATTAAGTCTTAACTAGATAACTACATCAATATTAGAAGAATGAAATTGTCGGTTGTGTGGTGCGTTAACGGTAGGGTTGTGTGTTATTCTACAGGCAGGGCCCACTCAATATTCTTTTGCGACCCACCAGTGGGTCGCGACCCATAGTTTGGGAAACCCTGTAGTAGGGACATTGAAATCCTCATAAAAACAAGGTGTAGCTAATGTGTCAATTAGTTAAATATTATTATAGGCCGATTAATGCACCATTACTCCTGAAAACTGGGTCATGAGAGATTAATATTTTGCAGCAAATATGCAAATATTGAACATTTTCATACGTATTGCAGTCGTTGGCCTGGATTATGTTTATTTCCAGCCTAAACCAGCTTATTCAACCCAGGAAAGGTAATTTTCAATAAAAGGTATTTAGGATATTGCGAGAACGTATCTTTGTTCCCTTATTATTATATTATGTTACCAACCGACCGGGACCTCGGAAACTTCATTTCGCCCGAAAACTTTAAATAGTTTGTATGGAAAATATTATAATGTTGCTTTTTCTATTTCTCGAATTCTTTTTTGGATTTAAACATAAATAATTGCTAATTTCCTATACCTACTAGTTTCCAACTACTAGGGCTAACAACTTTTTCAATGATGTCGCATACGTTTGTTCGCGGATTTTCGAGCATATTCACGCTATTTTTTGTGGAATCGTCACAGACAGATCGATGATGATATTACTATGATTGGAATAAAGTCTTGACCACCACGTTGGTACACACCTAACTACATCGGCCAACTGCAAGGCTTGGGTTCGATTCCCGGCGGGGGCAGGCATTTGTGTGATGAACATTTAGATGTCTGCATTTCCGGGTCTGGGTGTTTATTACATTTATACTGGTATCTGTTTAAGTATTTATATGTATTAGTATCGTTGACTAACACCCATAACGCAAGTATATAATTTTCTTACTTTGGGGTTAGATTCAATTGGCGTGATTTGTCAAGGGATATTTATTTTTTAATTAAAGTCCAAGACCCATATCACAACAACCTTTACTTTCAAATGTTCCTGCACATTCAGGTTTTTAAGTTTTCATAGCTTTTAACACGAAATGTGTTTCGCCTCTGTGGTCTAGCGGTCTAGCGTCGGACTTGACTTCTTGAGGTCCTGGGTACGATTCCCGGGTCGGACAACAAAACAGAAAATGTTTATTTTCAATTATCTAATAGAAATAACGTTGCCCGGGATTGGATATGTGCCCGGTCGACGATAGTCTTGCCACCTATCACATTGTGGGACTTAGTGTCTTCGGCTAGACGTGGGTGTATGGACATGAAGATACTTTTAACCCGAAACGTGTAGGAACAAGTAAGGTTGGTATGGAAAGTTCGTGAAGTCGGCTTCTATTCAAACAAATTACTTCCTTGTTATGTAAGTATAATACTCCGTATTTCGGAACGTATTTGTAGAAAACTAGTTTTTTATTTAACTTTATGGTAGACAACAGGAGCTCAAAACGTAGCACAAAGATAACTTGTCTTTTTTGCTGCAGTTTTCATACGAATTTAACAAATTACATGAATGTGTTTCGACGAATGAATATGTATTTAGATCGCGTTTAAAGTCTAGTGGTTCGGTGTTGGAGTTGGCTACATGATCTAGGTCCAAAACCTTATAGATAAAAATGAATTCCCATTGATATCCTTTACAATAATTTATAATATAACGTTTTATAAAACTACAAGTTAATAAGTACTTAATTATTTATTTATTTTGTATACATATACTAGCGGCCCGGCCCGGCTTTGTGTGGTTATGAAATATACGTATAAACCTTCCTTTTCAATCACTTCATCTATTTCAAAAAAACGCATCAAAATCCGTTGCGTAGTTTTTTAAGATTTAAGCATAAAAAGGGACATAGGGACAGAGGAAGTGACTGTTTTATACTATGTAGTAATTAAAATTAAATATTTTCCTCAATTTTCTAAGGATTCCACCAACAGATCCTGACTTTATTTAAAGTTGATTACAAAAAAACAACCAACGCTCTTTCCAATAAAAAAATATAAAGAAAAAAAAATGACGGACCAACCGATTAAAATACCCCAAAAAAAATGAGTCGAACATAATATAACCAACGTTGTTTGAAGTCGAATAAAAATTATAATGTCACTCGTACAGTTTAATATAGAACAGTTGTTAAAGTAACTTTTCTAAATTAAAATTAGCTTCAGTTTCATACCTGAACATCGATATCTTGCCAATTAAACTGCTTTGAAACTATTTTAGAACTTTGTTGATATCTTCATGTATGTACAAAGAGGTTTACCAGTTCGTTTATTTTCCTTACTGTAAAGAAATGGAAGTCTCTATCTAACATTAAGCCACACTAAAAAAATGCCAAGACTTCAATATCATATTTAGTTTTCCTACGAAACCCCTTTAACAATAGGGATAAAAAGTAACCTTAATCCTTTTCCGGGTCTTAGAACTGCGTCCCACATTTCGTCACCATCAGTTCAATAGTAGGAGAGCCCAAGAGGGGATTTTTGGACTAACTCGGGCGCGTCAGATTAAGATATGGGAGATGCCCTGTACCATTGTTGAACACCTCCATTATTTATCAAATCTCTACATAGAGACGCGCATGTAGGGTTGTCTGTCTAATTTTTTTTAGCTTGAAAATATACTCGAGCGTGTCAGATTAAAGTACGGCGGGCTTATTGTATGCCAAAAAGTCCATGTTTGAATTTTCTGATGATTTGAATAAGACGTACGGGAGTAGGAGGTTCAGAAACTTTCAAAAACCAAGTCATATGTGTTGATTGTCTATTACAGCAATCTGTCTGATTGATATATTTCTGTCATCGGAAATACATTAGGCATATATATTATTAATATCTGATGAGTTTGGCTATGATCAAGTGACTGAAATTGCTATTTTAGCTTCTAGACACTTAACGCACCGATAAAAAGAAAAACCTTACATAACATTTTTTACTCTCTACTATTTAATCGACGAAGTGCAATGGGTCCCAATAACGCTGGAGTTACTACACATTTCGCATCGCGGGCTCCCCTACTACAAGCGTTGAGGGTGATTGAATAACTAATATACTTGTATTATACAAATACAGCCTCTGAATATCTTCATTTCGCAATTAACTCCTTTGAAGAGTATCGACTATAGACCACGTGTTTATTATTTATAATAATCATAAAATCTAAAGTGTTAAATAAACCATGACAAAACATCATCTTCCAAACAAAAAACCAGCATACAAATCGGTCCATTTGTTTAAGTTATGGTTTTGCATAGACACACACACTCATACAGATAGAGAGACTTCAAACTTCTATTTCCCTTTTTCTGCCGGGTGTGGACCTAATAAGTACCTCTATTTCAGTAGATGTTATTACTGTTTCAAATACAGAAGAACAATATTGTCAGGATGTTTTTTAACTTGTAAACGCTACACCGCTGTGCAACCTACTTAAGTATTTGATAAAAGCCTGTAAGCCTAGCCCGAGATCCGATAGTTTATCCCATAGCCAGACTTTAACCATTCCTGATACGTAGAAATATTTTTGCTATGTAATAGGAGGTAAACCAGCACACAGTTCTCCTGATGGAAAGTGATCTCCACTGCCCGTAAATAGCTGTAACACAAGGAAGCTTACAACTGCGTTCCTGTCCTTTTAAAAACGAGTAGGCTCTATTCTTAAAGGTCACCAAGTCGTTTTTATAACATTTTCATGTGGAATTCAGTAGCAATGGGTTTTGGAGCTTTCATTGGAATAACTTCTTAGATTACTCCTTTTGATAGAATGGCAGAAAACGTTAAGGGAATTAACATATTATCTGTGCAAAGGTAAAGGGTAAAGTCAAGTTTCTCAGCGTGTGCTTTCATATCGGATAAGAACTATGCGAATACTACAAAATTTGGTGATTTTTGTTGGTTTCGTTTATGAAAGTCTCATAACAACTGTTTTAACCTTTTATTGACGGTGCCTATTCGTTGAGAAAAGGGCTATTACTTTTACAATTCAATTTAAAATATATATGTTCACTGAGATCTTATACAAAGATTCTTGTGACGCATCTATATAATTTTTATTTTCACATGTATAAAATTCAACATATAAACTGCCACGGTTACAAAAAAATAGTACATTAACTACAGATAAAGAAATTTAATCTGTTAAGGGGTTTCATGAAAGTATATTGTCTATGAATGGATTCGTATATATATATATATAAGTTTGATGTTATTTTATTTATCTATTTTTAATATAAAAGCGCCTGTTTTAAAATAACTAAGTCTGGCTGTTCTTGGAACTCTAACTGTTCTTGCAAGACAAAGTTTCAAGTTCACAAAACTTCAAAGTGGTTATCAAGCGTAGACATTAACGTTTCAGAAACCAAAACACTCGAGTGCTCTCTCTCCTGGGGCCTACAAACTTGCTACAAGTGAAACGTGTCAAGGGCTCAGCTCAAAGGGTTCGTGGAATCGCTTTACATTCAGATATTAGAAAAGAGGTGCTATTCAAATATATGACTCACCTCAGTGAACTCCCTTTGTACTGATTACATTTTTGCGATATTAGGTGTATTTCGATGTTCTTTAACCAAAATATCAGAAACCCTTAGATATTTATTTTGTTTGAAATAAAAAGAGTTTTTTATGATATTGGAAGGCAATGAAGCAGACTTATTTCCTGATGGTAAGAAATTCACGTCGTCTAGAGACACCAAAGTTTGTAGTACTATCAACCTGAGACCGGGATGTTAGGCCTCGATCAAAAGTAAGTTTACCGGCTACCTAACCCTCCAAATCGGAACACGTCAATGGCAAGCATTGATATTATGGCGGCAGAAATAGGTCCTCACCTATCCTAGTTATCCTAGTTATCCGGTTGTACCAATCCTAGTAGTAAGTCACGGTAAGCCTATGCTCGCCTTTTGCAAGCTGCCTGGCAGGAAGGCAGAGTTTCTATTCTGCAAAGGACTGAGGACCAACACTGGGTTATAAGTTTGGCGTTTCTGCGTATGTGTGTATGTGTGTGTGCGTCTGTGTGTCTGTGGCATAATAACTTTGAACGGTTTTTTTGTATCAAAGTTGACATGATCGAGATGATTCATAGCATAGATTTTGTCAGGGAATTTTTAATTTTTGGATTATGAGTTGTTTTTGAAAACCTGTTACGTAAAATATGTCAACTGTAATTTTTATGTCCTTCCTCTGGCCGTTATAATGAAATTGCAATCGAGTTTTGCTTAAACTACATATTATAAAACAAAGACGCGTCCTCTGTCCCTTTGTATGCTTAAATCTTTCAAACTACGCAACGGGTTTCGATGTGTTTTTTTAAAAGATAAAGTGTTTAAAGAGGAAGGTTTACACGTATATTTAATAAACGTGCGAAGCCAGGGCCGGCCGCTAGTAATAGTATATAATTCAGGCCTGCCACATACATTCGGAATTTTGTTTCGAAAAACTGTAACACAGCTAATCGACAAAAATCTATAGAGCTACCACACACATTCGGAATTTTTCCGTACAGAATTTGAGAACAGGAATTACGACACGGGATTCCGTATAGGAATTCTGCATGTATGCGATAGACAGAGCTGGATTACCCAATAGGCCAGACTAGGTCATGGCCTGGGGCCCCCGATGATCAAGGGCCCCCAAGAAATTGTGACATTAATTTTTTTTCGAAATAAAGTTTTAATTTGTATACATATTTTTTCATTATTTTTAATCGAAAAACTATTCGTGTTTATTTGTTATGTTTATTATATTTTATTGTTCGTTTGTTTGTTCGATTGTTATTTTATGCCAATTTTAAAATTTCGAATTGCGCGCTTAATTACCAAAACAGCGCTTGCAAGCCCGAGCTTGTTAATATAATCAAAAATTTTACAATATTTTGTAAAAAAGGAAGGCCCAAAAATCAAAATGGCCTAGGGCCCCCTATGAGCTTAATCCGACTCTGGTGATAGACTTTAAATTGATTGATTATTAAAATAGCAAACAAAAAAATAAGATAGCTTAGAAAAAAGGACAAAGTACTTATAATATTTTTTACTCAATGTAATTAACGTTAATATTCCATTTCCCACCAAACAACATTTTTGTGTATAGGCTAAGCTTATCTCTTAAATCAAGAACTAAGTATTCCTTCATAAAAGAGACAAACAAGCCTTCAAGTATATATCTATATATAGAAGAAAATCGTATTAATTACACTATTCGTAACTCAAGAACGGCTGAACCGATTTGGTTGCAAATTGATGAAAAGGTAGTTTAGACCCAGGAGACGGACATATGACTCTTTTTATCCCGTTCGACTTTAAGGAAACTAGGAAAAGAGCATTTTAATTTTTTTCATACAAACTGAACGGGTGGAATGAAATACACCGGAACAGCTATTAACAAATAAATATCTTTAGACAAGTTACATAAATTGAATCTAGCCCTAAAGTAAGCAAATTATATGCTTATGTTTTGGTTGTTAGTCGACGATACCATTACATAGAAATACTTAAATAGATACCAGAATAAATTTATTAAGCATCCAGACCCAGAAATGAAGACATCTAAATGTTCATCACACAAATGGCTGCCCCCATCGGGAATCGAACTCGTGCCTCGCGGTTGATCGATAGAGTTAGATGTTTACGCTAGCACCTCGACGATACTATAAAAAGTTGTAATTGCGATTTCCCTACACATAATTAAATATAAGTAAACCAAGTTGTAATTGATATTTAATAGAATAGTCAAGTTTCTAATCGATGGGCGGCAGAGAAGTGACAGATGATGGATAACATCCTGTGTCACTTGTCATTGACAGTCGGAGTACAGGCTAATTGATGAATCGATTTTAATAATACATCGAGATTAGATCAAATCGTAAACATATTATGATGCAACTTCAACTTAACGATGGCCCAATCAAGAGGAAATTTTCAACAAGCAAGATACTTCTGACAGCAAGAAATTAACATCTATGTTTGTAACTGAGCTTCGTCAACTTTAAAATTAAACCTTACAATAACATGGTTATTTAATTAATATCTCCTAATTATCGCCTGTGTGGTCTATCAGTCCAGGTGTTGGACTTGACTTCATGAGGTCCTAGGTTCGATTCCAGGATGGGCGCTATAGTACCGGGCGACGAATAGGGCTACGGTATCCTCTGCCAGTCGTAAGAGGCGACTAAAAGGGGGTTGAGGCTGTGAGTCAACTGATCGGGGTGTCAGTTGACTTAAAAAGCAGCCCGGGACGTGAGGCAGCATAGCATGGTGTGACTCCATGCTGCTATCGTCAAAGTGATGCCATCAGAAGGGGGAGGCTTCTGAGTGGATGAGCCTTCGGGCAGGTGTAAGGGTGACAGCGGAGCGTTCTTTGGAGATCCCGCAGTCACCCGATATGCACAGAGGACGGTCACCGAGTGGTTTTAACCGGTAGGAGTCCGGCATATCCATGAGGTTACATGACGCTATATAGGCATCATCAGGGCTATAATAACTGAAGTTTTGTTGAAAATAATACAAATTAATTGCCACCCTCAAACTGATGGTATTTAAATAAAAATAACGGAATGTTGACATTATTAGGCGAAATTGTATTGACTGGGTAGACAACGTTAAATTTTTCCCCAATAGAAGGAGTATTTTCCTCTTAACTAAACTTATTTATTAAACTAAATTACACTTTTAATAAATGTTATAAAAAGTAAATTAAATTAATTGTTAATTATTCTAATGGTTAACATAACCATAACACATAACAAATTGAACTCCTGTGCTAAAAATATCAAATTATATCGGTGTGCATTAAAAACATATTAAAATACTAAAAAAAAAGAAATAACTATAAAATGTCAAGTTAAAACGTTACGCATTTTAATTAATTATTAATCATTCTAATTTTTAACAGAATCACAACACAATATAAATTGAACTCCTATGCAAAAAAATGTCAAATTACATCGGTGTAGTCTCGCGGACTAGCCATAAAATCACAACAGCCAATAGAACGTCTTTCATGTATATAATTCGTCAAAGTAGAATTATAACGATATTTAATCAAATTTTCATGCCCTTATGTAGTCTTCAGATTAAAAAATCATCACGCCCATATCACCGAAAGGGTAGGCAGAGGCACAACCAGGGCACCCACGACTAGCCTAAGACACTAAGTCCCATAACGTGATAGATGGCAAGCCTATCGCCAACCGGGCACATATCCAATCCCGGGCAACGTTATTAAAAATGAATATTTATTTTTTTTAATTTATTGTTGCCCGACCCGGGGACCGAACCCAGGACCTCAAGAAGTCAAGTCCGACGCCGTACCGCCGTGAAAAAAAGTAGTATATAATTGAACTCATGCACTCGTTAAAAAAAAAGGTTCGATTCCCGGATGGGGATACTATAATAAAATGTGGTTTTTCCAATTTTCTAATAAAAATATGTTACTCGCGTTTGGATGTGCCCGGTGGGCGATATGCTTGCGACCTATCACATCGTTGGACTTAGTGCCAGCGAGAACCAGTTGAATGCTTTATTTACGTTGTAACCATACATTATGTATTTTGCGTCGGATATAAATTATAAATTACATTTTTTTATTAATTATATATTTCTTTAGAGATTGAAAGTGTTATCGATTCCCAACCCGCTCTCAAAATTTGGCTTGTCTTTTAAATGTAACCCTGTACACACTAGTTTTATTACTGTTTTGTTTTATGTATGTATATAAAAGTCGTTTTAGTTACACTAGGTATTCATAACTCAAGAACGGCTGAACTGATTTACCTAAAAATCGATGGGAAGCTCGCTCGAAACTAAAAGACGGACATAAGATTATTTTAATCCCGTTCGAATGCGAGAAAACTAAATAAAACATGTTAATTTTTTCCATACAAACTGTACGGGTGGAACGAAGTTCATTGAAACAGCTAGTAGATTCTAATAAACGCTAACTGAAATCTAAACTCGATCCAAAAATTATATCTAAAAAACTACAAGGTAATTAAATAACCTATTATATGATATTTTCCTTTTAATTAAGCCACCGAAAATATTCATCTAGCTGCTTGTGAAGCTTCAACACTTCGATAAAACCCCCACTGGGTTATGAAAACATAGTCTCAAGGTTTTCGGAATGATGAATTTTGAATTTACATACAAATTAATCGTTACTTTAAAATAGTTACAGGGAAAACGTTTTATTAAATTTATTATGTAGCTATTTCACACATCATAAAACAGATACTTTGATTCTTTCTATGCTTCGGATATATTTTCACAAATCCTTAAAAAAATCACCTCATATAGTTTTTACCTCGTGTTGGTCCGGGCTTCTTTGCAGAATAGACTATGCCTTCCTGCCAGGCAGCTCGTGCAAGGCGAACATACGCTTACCGTCACACCGTGACTTCCTACTAGGTGGTAGAGTTTTGCAGTGACTCACCAGGATTGGTACTACCGCCTTACCTACTCATGCCACCATAACGTCCAATGCTTGCCGTTGACGTGTTCTGGTTCGGAGGGTAAGGTAGGCGGTAAACTTACTTTTGCTCGAGGCCTAACATCCCGGCATCAGATTGGCAACGCATCATTACCATTTTTGGTGTCTCTAGGCGGCGTGAATTTCAATGAAGATGTGAATAATCGACATTGATATCGTGCTCGCTAAAATGTTATAAACGTCAAAAGGTCAGGAAACAGTTTTTCGCGAACTGACCTACGGCTCGGAGGTCAATAAAGGTCAATACGAAAAATATCTACAAAAAATACTTAGTCAATTTTTCTAAGCAAAGCGCCGAAAAACAAGTAGAAAGTTATATTATACTATACATACAGTACACTAAGCGTAAACTAGTACTTTTTAACCGACACAAAAAAAAATATTTTTTTTATGTTTGTTACGCGATTAATTGGCCAATAGCTAACCAATTTTAATGGTTCTTTTTTAGAAAAAAAATATAGAATGAATTCTTAGGAGGTATAAATTTCTCAAGCATTACACAGGTTTAACTTAAAATTCAGTCTTTAATATTTTTTTTAATTTCAATATTAATTTAATCGACTGCGTCGTTGGTCGAGTGGCTAGCGTACACGCTTTACTACAACGCCCAACCGCGAGGCTCGGGTTCGATTCCCGACGGGGGCAGGCATTTGTGTAATGAACATTTAGATATATGCATTTCCGAGTCTGGGTGTTTATTAAATTTATTCTGGTATATATACACAAGCATATAATTTGCTTACTTGCTTTGTTAGATTCAATTTGTGTATCTTGTCCAGGAATATTTACTTATTAATTTTGGCTGTAATTTAAAAAAATAGAACGAATTCCTAGAATAAGAGTATACATTTATCAAGCCTTACACAGGTTTAACTCGAGATTTAGCAGCATTTATAGTTTTTTTTTTTTATTTCAATATAAATTTAGATTAGACTGGCATTTCAAAAAACGTACCTACATTTTCCGACATGCAACAAACTCACCTACATAGATACCTTAATTCTAGGATGGCCGTAATAACAAATTGCTATGCGTGCGCATGCGCGGGCGCAGCGCGGGAGTGCATCAACATTTGGCCTTAGCATAAATACTGGTTGTCATTCGCCCATCATTACTCATTACACATAGTATTGCATATTAAGGCTGGGGACACACGTAAGCTGTGTTTTTTTTTCTAAAATTTTGGACTGCAACTAGTGCATTCATCCAAGAACCTATACCTAGAATGTATTAACCGAAAATGGTGTAAAAAGGAAAATTTCTAGGCTTATAGTATAAAAATATACCTTTTTTGTGCTGGAAGGTCTACAATCAGTCGGCAGACTATTATCAGATTTTTTGCAAGGTTTTGGCGTTTATAGAGCAGGGAGCCAATGCTCCACAGTCCATTCAAAGCATATGATTTCTTTTCAGTCTCTTGACTCTTTGTCACATTATATGTGAGTAATGCAGAAGCAAAAGTATTGGGATGATGGAGGCTTTTAGCATGTTGGGATCGCCTCAGTCACAGTTGGGACGTTTAAGTAATTGTGGACTTCATCGTTTCTCGTAAACCATGCAGCATTGACTATATTCTTCAATATGTTGTTTTACACTCTCTGTAGGGACATAACATTGCTCTTACTGGCAACTCCCCAGATCTGTATACCATATTTCCATATTGGTTTTAGGATGGCATTATATAGCAATAGCTTGTTATCTAGAAAGAGCAAAGGTATATGTAGAAGTATAGAATAAACTTAATTTAAAAATTAGAGTAATACTAAATATCGACAATAGAAGCATAGAATAAGTTTAGTTAGTACTTAAAAAGATCCAAGAATGTTATATTTAAGGGAAACTAATCAGTATAATAGATATTAGAAACCGAATCAAAAATCTTTACATTTGCTTTTTAAGAAGCGGTTAAGAAAAATATACAACTATAAATAATAACAACACATTTTAGTTATTAATAAATCAATACCATAAATTAGTCTATATAGCAGCAACAATCGAAAACTAGTCAAGCAATAGGTTTTACAATGGTGGTGATTTTGCTGTTCACAAACTAAACTTATTTTAGATGCATGCTATCTTTCTCAAATGAAACAAAAACAAAAGAGATGGAACAGTTTAGACGTGTCAGATTAGTGCGGACATGTCTAATCGTGATGTTTTTAATCAACGTTTTCCGAGTAATAGATTAAACGTCTGTAGAAATGACGTGTACCATCTAATTTGACAGCACTAAAAGTGTTCTGTCTCCTTCTGTTAATTTAGTTGAAAGAAGACAGGGATAACTTAAAATTAGTTTAGTGACCACCAATGTCTAAGTAAAGTTGTAAAGTGAACTACTTTAAAGTGAATTACAAAGTAAAATACTTTTTTGCGTACTACAATCCGTGTTGGTCTGGGCCCCTTTGCAGAATAGACCATCTGCCTTCCTGCCAGGCACCTCGTAGAAGGCGAGCATAGGCTTACCGTCACTAGCACCGTGACATCTGACTAGGTGGTAGAGTTTCGCAGCTACTCAGCCGGATTGGTACCACCGCCTTACCTATTCCTGCCGCCATAACGTCATGACGTATTCCGGTTTGGAGGGTAAGGTAGCCGGTAACTTACTTTTGCTCGAGACCTAACATCCCGGCCTCAGGTTGGCAACGCACTATTACCACCTTTGGTGTCTCTAGGCGGCGTGAATTTCTTACCATCAGGAAATACGTCTGCTTGTTTGCCTTCCAATATCATAAAAAAAATCAAGTAACACTAATCATGACTTAGGTGATAAGGGGCACTCATTCACTAACGTAAATAAGAACAAGGGTCGATTTTGAGGAGAAGGACACAAAGACACGAGCCTCGCCCTTTTGTCCCGGAGTTACATTTGTTAAATCAAACTTACACATACGTAGTATTTGTTTATTTGTAGCAGTTGTTATAGATATCTTGCCAGTTTGCCTCATGTAACACTCCAAGAAATAAAATCAGCCTTTGAAGGCTTTTAAAGAGCATTTTCTTGAGTTTGCTGGAAGAAATCTTGCCTTATGTATCATTTATCATACGCCTATGTACACCATGATTCCCGGGTTGGACAACAAAAATCCGATGGGCCTGCCATCTATCACATTGTGAAACTGTGTACCAATTTGTATCGTGGGTAACCTAGTTGCGTCTCTGCCTCCCATTTTGGGGATATGGAGGTAAGGATACTTTACACTTGCGTTGTCTACAATGAGGGATTAAATAAATAAAATTGCCTAAGCCTCAAACGTTTGTTTCAAGCCTAAAATGATTCGAATTCGCGAACAGTTCTCATAACTGTCTCCAACGCATTAAAAAGCTAGACTATACATCTCCGCTCGTGTTTCCTTTTCATTACGTGCTCTCAATTTAAATAATTATCGCCCTTCGCATATACGATATCGTTTTTTACCGAGCGATTGTAAAGGATTCTAGATTTTATACTAATACGACCCTTAATCTAATAATTGGGATCAAAACGCTTAATACTTTTTATATTTGTATCTTGATGTTTTGACTTATATTTATATCTTGATGTTTCGAATCCGGTGCAAGGGCCGCAGTGGCAAGTGCTAATCGTTTTTGCACATTTTATACTAATTTAAACAAAGCCAAAGTAGGCTCTTGTACTGCAAAAGTATCTTCACGCCCATATCCCCGAAGAGGTCAGCAGAGACACAACCAGGGCACTCACCACTAGCCGAAGACACTAAGTCCCACAATGTGATAAGTGCCAAGCCGTTCGCCAACCGGGCACATATCCAATACCTGAGCAACATTTTTTTTATTAGAAAATTAGACCCTTGATTCGAATCCGGGATCTCATGAAGTCAAGTCCAACACCTGGACCGCTACACCTCAGAGGCGACTTGTACTTGCACTGCTCTTGGCAAAACTTCCAAATATTCATATTTTTATATGAAGAAACACTTATACTGGTTTATGTATCACTTATAATTTATTACTTTATAAATAACCTACCGGTTTCGCTTATAACAGCATCATCAAGGCTAAAACTTAAACTACTGTTACAACTACTAAATGGGGCACACTAAAAGTTATGCACTTATAGGTAATTTGAATTATTTGAATTTCGAATGTTATATTTTTAAAGTTGCAACCTTTTTAGTAATAAAAAAACAATTGGCGGGAAATCATTTGTCAATTGTTTTTTTATCACACATCAAAATCACACGCAACAGTATTATTTTCATAGACCTATCTATAGACACCCTGCACATTTTAGAGGTTATATGAACTACGGTACAGAACCCTGAAAACATCAAGCCTGAAAAAACCTACTTAAATTGCAATCGTATATTTTTAATGTGACATCTTTTAGTGATAATCCTACTGAATAATTTTAATAGTTTGTCATATAAGGATAAAACTAATCCGCAGGCAACATATTGTCAAGATTATTTTAAAGTAATCTCGTTGGTAACAATTTCGTGACTGATTTTAATAATACACTAAACACGATCTAATCAATGTCTTATTAGTATCCGTATTTACAAATAGGAAAGTGTGTTTGTTTGTCCTTAATTCACGTTCCATCGCAGCAATGTCATGGCATCATGTTTGGAGATATTTAAGAGGTCGAAGAGTGCTAAATACTAATTATTAACACGGGAGAAACAAATGATTTAGTTATCAAATATTTTTAAATTATTTCGATATTTACTTTGTTAAAAGATTCACCACGCACAACTAAGTGTTGCCAAATTCAGATTTTCCTGCATATCTAAAGAATATAAAAAAAAAAAATTACACTTTGCTCAATCAATTATTTTAATTTTGATAGCTGTCAAATTCATGTATTTTCTTTAAATGGCTAATATGTTGCTAACCGCGAGGTTTTTACAAATTCACCTGACTATTTCATATACCTACTATTCATTTAATTTGCATATATCGTGTTAATAGGAGCCCCACACATTGCTGTATGTGACAAATAACCTACATGTGTGAAGAGTAGGTATATAATTAGTGCCTTATTTGGCAAACACAGTAACTAACAAATCCTACGGCTTACCGAACGTCTGTCGGTTTTTCAAAGCCCACGTCTGGTTACATACATATTTTTACGCAAAGTATATAATAGTAACATGTGCTCAAATAACACAGTCCTGCAGTAAGAGTAAAGTCAATTTGTAATTTCTGAATAGTCTTTAATTTGGTATAGCAAATTTACTTTTTGGTAGTTTGCTAACATATATCAAAAAGTATATTTGTTTTAATAAAGCACTAATATGGTTATTTGTGGCATTTGCCTCCAGATGTGGACATTCCCCGTATATTTTCCAGTACATTGAATGTTTTGACAAATTCACCGAATAATTACACAAAAAATGAAGCTATGTAAAAAAATATTTGCATTACCTGCTAGGAGTTTGTTTTTTTGTAATATTCGTGGAACCAACATGAAACAGAAGTGTTTAAATATTTTTTTTGTTTCAGAATAATTTTGAATAATATTAGATGTTTTTAAAAATACAAACTTGAATTAAAAGTATTTGTGGTCCTCATAACCAAAACTAATGTATTGTATTTATATATATCGATATGTATTGGTGAAAACAAAATATACCGATTAACGAATCGTTTTGTCATCACCATTAAAAAAACACGTGCGACGAAACGCGAAATCATAAACTGATGTATAAATAAATATTAGTTCACATACCAACAAAACATGTCAAAATATATTAAGAACGGTTTATTAATAGAGGCCTTTAAATGCTGAACTAATCACATCTATTTGCGTGTTCACAAACGCTAGTACCCCATTACGTCATTCGCCATGATTAAAATTTCTCAGAATCGCACAATTGTGATAGAGATCTTGATACAATAATTTAGTTTTTCCTGTCACGCTTTGCTTGCAGTGCAAATAATAACTTTGCAAATAAGAAAAAAAACGACGGGTTGCACTTCGAGAGTGCCGGCAAAAGTGAAAACTTGAATATTAACGTTGTGCATTTTTGATATTTCGGAATGGTTAGTGAATAATTTTGCACGAATTGCTTTAATTATTAGTATTAAAGTATATGTGGTAGAATACAATATTCATTTATTGCGCTATCGTACACAAACTTGATAACACAAATATTCGCGCAAGCGCCCTGCGCCGTCTTCCAAATTTTCGATTAGGTCACGTGATCTGACGCGAGTTTAGAAGTTTTTACCCATTCCAAAAAAAAAGTGCGTAACGCCGATAAGGAAGTTTTCACTTCAAAAAACATTAAGAAATTAAGTTCCTGCTGCGGCTAGTCGTGGATGCTCTGGTGCCTTACCATGAACTATTAAAACAATATTTCAATTGTCATTGGAGTAAGACAACCCTATGATGTATGCTATAAATTTGTTACATAAGTGGATATTTAGCAACATGGAAATAATACTGAGCTCATGGTAAGCCCACAAGTTGTACCTATGCCTAAATTTTTGGGGTACACGGACGTAAAGATACTTTTTAGATTAGTATTGTAACAAATTTGTTATATTTTAGTGTATTTTCTCTTTAACCCCTGACAGAAAAGAAGGTTTTCACAAATTTCAAGTGTCTGTATGTATATGTTAGCGGCATCTTATGGATCAACGAATAAACCGGTTTCGATGCAGATTTTTGTTTGAAAGCTGAAGTGATCGATATCGTAGCATAGATTTTGTCAGCGAATTTAAATTTTTTGAATAATGAGTCATATTTTTAAAACTCGTTAAATGACCGAAGTAAAATATTTGAAAAATTATTTCTTCATGTCCTACCTCTGAATACAGACTATTAACACTAGCCTTTTATAGTTTATTTGGGTGTCAATGAAATTATTTAATTTAATTATTATTTGTATGTTTGATTTATTACATATTGCCCACATTGAAATATAAAACAAACATACACACGACACTTCGAATTTATAATTTTTACATATTTTTTTATTGATAGATGCTGACCGATGTAGTTGTGAAATATTTGCGGGTAGTTTATCGAAAGCACGCAGTTTATAGTTATTTTTTAACTGATTTAAAAAAAAGTGAGGGTTATAATATTTTTGACAATTATGTTTTTATGTATGTTATTCGATTTCTCCGTCATTTATGAAGCGATTAAAATTATTTTTTTATTTGAAAGAGCGTAGTGGCGAGATGATAAAGTAGTACTATTTAAATTATGCGCTTCGGCTATATTCGTTAAGCTTCGGAAATCCGAATGTATTTTACAGATATCTATATAGAGTTATTAGGTACACATAATTAATAATTTCGCTTAAATTTATATTAGGTCAGTCAATTTAAAAGTATAAAGTGTAAAATGTATAAAGCCGTAACGCATATAACTTAAACAGTAGTACTGTGCCTATTATTGCCACCAACATAGTTAATACAGATTAAGAATCCACCAAGTCTGGGTCTGATGAAGTATCTTCACGCCCATATCCGAATTCGTATCCATAACATTATTCGAAGGTGTAGGCAGAGGCACAACCAGGGCACCCACGACTAGCCGAGCCTAAGTCTAGCCTAAGTCCCACAATGTGATAGGTGGCAAGCCTATCGTCAACCAGGCTCATATCCAATCCCGAGCAACTTTTTTTATTAGAACCTGTGAGAAACCACATTCTCTTTTTGTTGCCCGACCCGGGAATCGAACCCGGGACCTCATGAAGTCGAGTCCAACACCTGAACCAGTAGACCACAGAGGCGATGGAAAATATTTGTGTTTGTTTTAAGTCAATATGATTTACTTATGAAATCGAAATCGGTATTTTCGCTTTAATTTTTTTCTGAATTTAATGTATTTTTGGCGCCACTCTCTTACGTATTTACAGGCATAATGAATGAAATCAGTAAAATCCTACGCAAGTTATAACGTGACCGAGGGTAGTTGACATTCAGGCAAATAGGTATTTCAATAATTAATCTGCAGATTAAAGTAACTGATTAGCTTGAATACCTATTTATGGTTTTGTAGATACTAAACATTTTGTCAGCTGTCTTAAAATTATTAATATACTTATTCTATTTTGCACGTTTGCCTAATTTGTTTATTTTTAAGGGCTTTTAGTATTGCAAGGCAAAGAAGAAGACGGATTACCTGACGGTAAGAAATTCACACCTCCTATTGACACCAAAGGTAGTAATGATGCGTTGCCAGCCTGTGGTCGAGATGTTAGGCCTCACGCTAAAGTAAGTTTACCGACAACCTGACCTTCTAAACCGGAACACGTCAATAGCAAGCGCTGACGTTAAGGCGGTAGGAATGCTTAAGCATTATAGGCTATGCTCGCCTTTTACGAGATGTAGGAAGGCAGATTAGCACCACCGTCGTACCTATTCCTGCCGCCATAACGTCAACACTCGCCGTTGAAGTGCTCCGGTTCGGAGGACATGGCAGATTATTTTTGCTCGAGACCTAACATTTCGGCCTCAGGTCGGCAACGCACCAACACCATCCTACCTTCCATCTGCTTTCCTTGCTAGGCAGCTCGTAAAAGGTGAGCATATGCTCACCGTCACTAACACCGTGACATCTGACTAGGTGGTAGAGTTTAGCAGCGACTCGCCCGGATTGGTACCACCGCCTTACCTATTCCTGCCGCCATAACGTCATGACGTGTTCCGGTTCGGAGGGTAAGGTAGCCGCTAAACTTGCTTTTGCTAGAGACCTAACATCCTGGCCTTAGGTTGGCAACGCACCATTACCACCTTTGGTGTCTCTAGGCGGCGTGAATTTCTTTCCATCAGGAAATCCGTCTTCCAATATCATAAAAAAAGATAGTTTATATGTACCTTGCATAAAATCGGTCAAGTGGTTTTTCATTTATCGCATTTTTGTAACAAATGAATTCAATAAATGGCGGATCGTTTTGTTAACGGGTATTTTTCTGTCAAATTGTAACTTTTTTTAGATGGAGTTTGTGCTGTCATATTAAAACATTTTTCAGTTGTTTTTTTTTATATTTTTTTATTTTGTTGTGTTATGTCATTCATGTGGTCATATACGTAGCGAAGCACGTACCGGGCCGCTAGTATATAATAAAATGCGTTTATGGTATATAATAAGAAAGGAAGAGTCCTTTTATAAGTTGGTTAAATCTAATGTAATTCATAAACAAAATGCGATAAATGTTTAAGAAAGATGTTGCAAAAGTTGTAAGTTCAAATAAATATGCCAAAAATGCCAATTAGCACAAAATTCCCCTAGCTTCAAATGACGCTTTAACCTCTACGCGTTTCTGTAACTTAGCCCGATGGGAGGTATCCGATAAACCGGTATATAATATGAAATATGTATGCTCGAGAACCTTAATTCAAAGGATAAGCCGCCGCCGGTAAGAAAATAAATCTGTTGTAGATAATAAAGAGTGATAATTCACGCCTGACGACCGACCCGCTCATTCAGTGTTGCCATATAAAGTAATCTATAAAATGCAACAATCTTATAAGGTGAAATCAGTTTTTTATTGATAATCGATTTTGCACATGTGTTTGTATTTGTTAATTAAGTTTTGTCGCTATGGATTTTCGTAACTGATAATTAAATTGGTGATATTTTTTAATAAGACATAGGTTTTAGCATGGATGAAGGTTTTATAGCTTCAGGATGTAATGTTCCCATCGCCAGATTTTTTTATGTTAGATCGCCTCGGTGATCTAGCGGTCCAGGTGTTAAACTTGTCTTCATGAGGTCCCGGATTCGATTCCCGGGTCGGGCAAAAAATGTGTTTTTTCCAATTTTCTAATAAAAAAAAGCTGCTCGGGATTGTTAGCGATAGGATTACCACCTATCTCATTGTCGGGGGCTTAGAAGAGACAAGACCCTAAGTCCCAAAATGTAATAGCTGTCGTTGTGTTCCAATTCATAAGTATAGAGACATAAAGACAAAGAGCTTTAAAAGTAGAATTATCTGTATTGGTTCAAAGGAGATCGAAAAATACTTAAAGTACGAAGCCAAATCCATTCCTTTTTTTTTTACATTTCAGGTACCCCAAAAAAACTAAAACTGTTTTCGAATCTAAAACAACCTAAAATTTTATTATTAAAATACATAAAAATTCCGTATACAATACACAAACTACGTTCATTCAGTAGCGGTTTTAGCAATAGCAGCACCTTGCGTGCGTCCCCTACATGCTGTTCACAACCATACTAAAAGGTAAATAATGTATAGCGTTCAGGATCTGTCGCCCCTTTACATCTTGGCGCCCTGGGCGGCCCGCGCCATACCCTAACGCCGTCCCTGCATACAGTATCGCATTGTTCATATGAAAATAATAAATGTTCGAAGTTTCAACTTTCAACCCAGTTGTATTGGTTGAGGTCATCGATCACTACAACTTTGTTCAAACATGAACACATACTATGTATGAATTCACAAAGTTGTATGAGTATTATGAAATACTTTGATTAATATGCCTCTGGAAAATCTCTGAACTTCAATAAATTAGCATGGGGCTTGTCTGTGGTACTTACTTGTCGTTTTCTTTTTGGTGCTGAAAGGCAAACAAGGGGACGGATTTCCTGATGGTAAGAAATTAACGCTGTCTAGAGACACCAAAGGGGGTAATGGTGAGTTCCCAATTTTTTTTAATAAGTTTTTCGTCTACTTTACCCTCCGAACCGGAACACGTCAACGGCAAGAATTGACGTTATGGTGGCAGGAATAAGTAAGGAAATGGTAACAATCCGGGCGAGTCGCTGCGAAACTCTATCACCTAGTAAGATGTCACGGTCATGGTCGCCGGCAGCAGGGTACAAGGGGGTTCAACTGCACCCCCTGTCCGGAAAGAAAGTAGATAGAAAAAAATATTTGACTGAACTTGCGGGAGAGTAATGCTTTTCGGGACTATGTATGTATGTATGTTTGTGTTCGTATGTAAATATGTATGTCGCTGTACATGTCTATTTCGATGTTTTATATTATAGATGTTATGTATGTATAGATGGAGATGCACCCCCTTGAAAATAATCCTGGCGATGCCCATGGTCACGATGCTAGTACCGGTAAGCCTATGCTCGCCATTTATGAGCTGCCTGACAGGAAGGCAGATGGTCTATTCTGCAAGGGGACCCGGACCCACACGAGGAAATAAAAAAAAGCAAAATGATTTTGAGTCTGTAATTATACCAACCAATGATAATAATAATTGATACCAGATTACACCTTAAGATTCTAATAAGCCTACATGCTGATTTAACAGATGAATGTTGGTGTTTTCTTAGTTTTTCACTTTGCTTGGGTTTTTTGACATTTCCCGCTAAATGTTCCTATGAAAAGGAATAGCCTCGATGCTTTAAGAAAGCTAATGAAATAATAGTAGATAGTACCCTAGGTAACTAAATAAAAAAGTCTGCAGTCACGTACAGTCATTTAAATTATGCGCTTCGGCTATATTCGTCAAGCTTCGGAAATCCGAATGTATTTTAAAGATATCTATATAGAGTTGTTATTAATATAATTAATCATTTCGCTTGAATTTAGATTAGGTCAGCCAATTTAAAAATAAAAGTATCAAGTGTAAAAAGTGTAAAACCGAAGCGCATAATTTAAATAGTAGTACTATAAAACTGTTGGGCATGGCTAAGCCTAATCTGGCGAACATGAGATCTAAAGATTTATTTTTTTCTGCCTAAGTTGTGCATACTTTTTTGATGTAGCAACTTCGTTTAGCGCAATGGACTAAAATTGGCAATTTTTAGTCAATGGTTTCAGTAAATTTTGATAAAATTTAAATTCTGAAACAGTAACTTAGAACTCTCAAACGAAAAAAAAGAAAATTGGCGGGGCGGCGATGGGGTGAAATTAGGATTTTCGTGGCTTTTAAGTTTAAGTGCACAATTGAAGTATTTATCAATGAAATAGTGATTTTGAGCAACAACCTATCTTCCTATTCCTATTCTTCAAGTAGCACTGATTTCCTTTAAAAATCGTTTTCTTCTCAAGCTGTACGACTGTGGAATGTGCTCCCTAATGAAATTAGAAACAGTTCATCCAAGTTTTCCCTTAAACGTCACCTTTCTGCGTATCTAGCAGACTAGATGTATCAGACATTACTTATCATAGATACCATATGCATCTTCCTGTGTGTTTATGTATATATTTGTGCATGTATATGTATATTTGTGTGTGTGTGTGTTCTATAATATAAAAATGAATCGCTAAATGTGTTGGTAAGCGCATAACTTCGGAACGACTGGCCCAATTTGGATAATTCTTTTCGTATTATGTTAATTATTTCCAGAACAAGGTTCTTACGACGGGAAAAAACTGGGAAAACTGCAGGGAAAGTGGGAAAAACAACATTTTAAATTTTTCCCATACAAACTGAACGGGTCGAACGAAGTTCGCCGGAGTAGCTAGTTATTTATATATTTACATAGTATATATTTTGTTATTGTAAGACATTTTTTTTTACAATAATTATTTTAGTGCACCCCATCCAACAAAGCTCATTAATGAGTTAGGTTGACTGGTAGAGAATGCCATGCTGCATTAAGTCAACCTTTGCACACTATTGTGCATAAACTTTAAATAAATAAATGAAAACGCCGCCGCTTTCCTCAAGAGTCTTGCTATGACTTTTTATGACGGCATTTAACTAAATTTAAATAGAACTTTATATTGACCAATGGCATTTGCTCAAGTCCACGCCAAAACATAAAAAACCTTCCGAGGTCCGAGTAAAAAGCAGAAAAACATAACAACCAAATTAAAAATCTCCATTGCTGACGTCGATTGAAAGTTAGTACTTCGATATTTTCATATTTTTAAAATAGTAATGAAAACTGCCTTCGCTCTTTTCAGATTTAAAACAAAAAAATAAAAGTAGTCACAACGGTAAATGAAAAGTAAGGAAGTCTGAAGCACAAACGGTTTTCACTGCGAAATTCACATTTTTACTCATTGCCTTTTTACTGAGTTGAATACGAAGTATGTATGACATTGTTACTTTTAGATATGCTGAAAGTTGTCATTCTATCTGTTTTGCCTGCCTGCAATCAAGAATTCGGGCGAATGTATGCGTGTATGCCAGACTATGTGAAGACTATACAGTATGTGTGAAGTAGATTTTTTTATATCTACAACTTGAGAAACATGCTCATACTAACTTGGCAGTATAGTCGGTAAAGTTATGTTGTCATACTTGTAAAATTAAAAAACAAGCGTGAGAGTTTTGGCGCCATTATGAATGAAGATGGTCGTAATTTTTTCACAATTATCGAATTTAGTGTAAATTGTGAGTAAAATTAGTTAATCTAGGTAATTTAGGTTGATAATTTTTAATTTAAGTAAATTGTTAATAACAAAGTGAAAATTAACAATTTTTTAATTTTCCAACGGAAATATTTTCTATAGCCTTTGTATGATAGCTCCATTACAGGAAAAAAATCCCAGATTAATAGTTGAATAACTATCGTACTTTCAATGTTGATCTTCGTGCTAAAATAAATTGTTAATTAATTAATGGATAATTAATTGAAAAATTGCGATAAAAATTTTTGATCGCCGGATTTTTGTTCATTGATCTGAGAGTTCTGAGCCTGAATTTTTTCATTTTTTAATTATCATATTTAATAAGTTTAAATAATATTTATTCATTAAAGAGGTCCAAAGTGGGCGGAGCTTACGCAAGCGAACGTTCCCGTTTTCGGCCTTATTTTCAACCCTCTAGAAAAATTATAAATATTGGTCCTAGAGTTCCGGAAGGTAGGAATGTTTTTAGGAATTTTCTTCTTCTTTGTGGACCTTTTTACAAATTTCGAAAATTTTGAATACTTTTTGAGATATTCGCAAAAAACAAAACCATTAATTTTTTTTACTGAATTGTTTATAACTTTTGTAATTTTTACAATCAAAACTCCAAATTTTTCAAAAAGTTTCTAAATGCGATGACGAATCGAATGACACCTCGATCATTATTATCCGAGGCGAACTAAAAATTTTGACCTGAAAGGCACATGTTGACTAGACTCATCACTATTTCTTATGCATTTACTATATATATACGTTTCAAAGAATTTGCTGACAAAGTTTAATTACAAAGGTTTCGGTTCGCGAACACTATGAAATCAGAATCCCTGATGATTAAGGCGATAATGACGGCGGGGTCGACGACCTTGTAGGCGGGAACGCATTCATTTATATCGTGCTCAGACATAATGAAGTTATTAAATTAAATTAATGACCAAGTTACTTTATTTTTACTAAGCAATGACGAAATTGGCAGATGCAGAATTAAGTGTTAGCATACTTTTATATATTTTCATATATGTAATTAAGTTACTCTTGAATCCCAATATCATGAGAATTGGAAATTTTAATCGAATATATTATTTTAGGTACTTTTAAACACAACACTTGCAGATTATTAACATTAAGTTACAAATAAATTTAACAAATCTGATAAAATAATTTGTTATTCACTATTAACTAAATGTTAATAATTCACCAGTATTGTGTTCAAGAGTTGCAATGTGATACACGATTCCAATTTCCAATAGGTATATCCTAATGATCTTCCAGGTTTGCCTGCATATCAGTTACAGGATTTAATAGTTTCAGTGAAAAGTCGGAAACAAAATGTTTTCCGTATCTTCCGAAGAAGGTTACAATCTCATAAGTACCTACTCTTGAACAATCCTAAGATAACAAAAAAACTACAATCCCCGTCAAAACTTCTCTGTAATGCACCTAAAACCATCTCGATCATGTCAGCTTTAATAAAATCCGCCACGAGTTCGATCCACCAGTGTAAAACTTATAATGCAACGGACAGACGCGCATTTTTTATCTGAGACTAATGTAAAGTTTAAAAAATTAGTCATTTTAATAGATCAGTACCGTTAAATCACAAAATCCTACATTTAAGTCATTTTGAAATATTAGTACTGTTAAATTACAAAATCACCTACGCTTATTAAATTATACCTACCTTTTGATTTACAAGTACGAACTAATTTCTGTAGAGTAGGTAGGTAGGGACTTGTCCTTATTTATTTTTCCCGCGGGAACTCGTACAATGATCGCAATTAAAAGTAACCTACGTTTAGGATGCTATATCAATTTTATTATCATATCAAATGTTATAATGAAACCGAAACAAATTTGGGCCTTTGGAGATTATATCAAATACTTAAATGTTTTTGGCGAATGCTACTTTTAATGTAGAAGCGGTAAATAATTAAACAAAATTCAAGATTTAATTAGAAGAAAATGACACAACCCGTAGTCAAGTAGCTGAAATATTATGTAAAACCAAAACCTGGATCCTATGTTGCAAAAAAAAAGTTTTCGAACAGAATATTTTTAAATTTTATAGCATCTTATTAGTGTCTTAAGTTTAAACTAATAAATTTATGTCTTCAAATATAAATTGGCATTATTATATGTATACTAGTTGTTGTCAGTGTAGAATATTTACGATTTTCATACAAACTTTCATCCCCTATTATACGATAGGGGAAGAAATATATTATAGTATAATATAATATTATAATATATTATACCAGCGGCCCGGTACGTGCTTCGCTACGTACCTATATGACCGCATGAATAACATAAACACAATAAAATAAAAAATAACAACTGATAAAGTTTCAATTTTACAAAAAAATACCCATTAACAAAACGATCCGCCATTTATTGAATTAATTTGTTACAAAAATGTGATAAATGAAGAACCGCTCGACTAATTTTAAGCAAACTTCACATAACCCATCTACTAAATAGTCTGAACTAAACATTTGGTTCGTCTAGGTGAGCCCGTTCTTAAAATTACAACGAAAAGTGTAATAGATTTTTATCATATACAGATTACAGTCTTTGAAACAATTGATTTTTGAAAAAATATAGCCTATGTTTGACCCCAGGTGACCGAGCGAGTATTTTATCAAAATCAGCTAAGTGGTTTAGCCGTGAATAAAAAGATTTACTAACTTTTATAGTGATCACATATTACAAAAGCACATAGTATAAAAAGATAAACCAATATCGAAGAAAATCCCTAATCTCGGCAAGAGACTAATATAAAATTCATACAGCTGCGCTCGTGGAATTAAAATAATCTTTGTCCTGATTTATAGTATGCCAATATCCTAGCTTGATATTTCCTAGTATATTCATATTTACTCTGACGGCAACGGTTTGGTATTCTTTTTAATCTGTGCCATCTATTTCTTACTGATAAATGAGAAAGTACTCCTACAGCTAAATGTATCTGTATACTTTGTCTTATTACAAACTAGCATTCCGTCCCAGCTTCGTACTGGTGGAAAAACTTATATGTTATTATACACACCTAAAAACCTTCCTCTTCAACACTAGTAATTAAATAACCGCATCGAAGTCCGTTGCGTAGTGTTAAAGATCTAAGTATATAAAAATCGCCTCTCTGATCTAGCGGTTCAGTTGTCAGACTTGACTGCATGATGTTCCGGGTTCGATTCCCGGGTCGGGTAGCAAAAAGAAAATTGGAATTTTCCAATTTTCTAAAAAAAAATTGCTCGGGATTGGACATGTGCCCGGTTGGCAATAGGGCTTGTCACCTATCATATTGTGGGACTTAGTATCTTCGGCTAGTCGTGGGTGCCCTGGTTGTGCCTCTGCCTACCACTTCGGGGATATGGGCATCAAGATATTAAGTATATACATAGGGACAGATAGCGAAAAGCAACTTTTTTAATAATATGTAGTGATATTTTAGATTTTTTATATGGTATCGACACCATCTTCCGTTCCATCTTTGATAAGAGACAACCCAAGTCTGTACTGGAGTTGGGTAAATTCCACATTGTACTCAGTTGAATGATTAGTGAGACTAATTATATTACTCTCTTACTGTATATTGTGTCTGACTTTGTTTAAAAAAAATCTGGCTTGGAGATCTTGGAGGAGTAGGATGCAGAATAACAAAAATGTTGATACACATTTGGCCATATATTTAGTACTTGTGACTGTTGCCTAGAATAAAAGCTATATATTACTACCGGATCGGAATCGTGGAAGATCTGGCGAAAGAAATTCAGCAGACTTGGATTAAGTGGCAAAGTGTCGCTGTGACTCGCTCGGATTGATGCTATTGCTTACCTATTCCGATCGCCATAACGTCAGCGCTTGCCATTGACGTGTTCCAGTTCGGAGGATAAAGTAGCCGGTAAACTTAGTTTTGCTCGTGACCTACCATCCCGGCAGCTTCCCATCAAATTGGCAACGCACCATTACCACCTTTTATGTCTCTCACCTTGAATTTCTTCCCATCAGGAAATCCGTCTGCTTGTTTACCTTCCCATATCATAAAAAGTACTCATTCTAACTACTTTGAAAACAAAGTATCAGAAAATGGTGTTGATAACATTGACCAGATCAATATGCAATATATTTATATACAACTAGCTGCTACCTGCGGCTTCGCCCGCGTTTTCACAGAAACCCGGTGTGCGATCGGGATTAAAAATAGCCTATATGTTAATCCAGGTCAAAATCTATCTGTCTTCCAAATTTCAGACAAATCCGTTCAGCCATTCGAGCGTGAAAGAGTAACAAACATCCATACATCCATACTTACAAACTTTCGCATTTATAATATTAATAGGATATATACTTATTAATTATTTCAAATTACATTATAATAGTAATAAAATACAGTTTTGAGTTTACTTACCAAATCATTATTTTTTAGTATGCTTACCGTTTTTTTGAAGTTATACTTCTTTTGGCGCGATTGGGAAAAATGATGCGAGTAAATTTTTACGATGCGCGCGCACACCGACAGATAAATGTAACAGTCTGAAGTTAATTGCGAAACTTTTTATTTGATATTTTTGGATTGTTACGCCAAAGAAGTATAACTTCTTACGTGCGTACATGAGTACACACACTCTTTTTTTTGTTTGTTTGTGTGTGTTTTTCTAATGTGGTGGTTTATACTGTAAGAGGAATGTTTGTGTTTTTCAAGTAATCTCGGCAATCATACCTGAAAAGAAAACAATAACTATTGATAGTTACGCAAGCGTAAGTTAAAAAATTGCAGTAATAAATATTTTATATACGCCAATTCACGCCAAATCCATGCGTGGTAGGCAGAGAGTATCAAGTGCCTCGCAGCTTGCCAGCTTTTCATACAAACACGCCGGTTGAGGAGTCTAAGTATAATTATTTTAGGAATAATATTTCCAATTATAAGCTGTACTCGACGGTGCTCAACATTAAAAAACAAGCGTTCAAAATAGTCTTAATAGGGATTCTAGACGGTTGTAATAGTGGTTGTTAAAATTGGTTTGCATCCGTCTGGATCGCAGATTTAATCAAAGTTATTCAATAATAAACGGAAGATAGAAACAAATTTTTCGCCAAGGTTAACTTTTGTTGAAAGGTATTATTACAACTGTCTAGAACGTCTGTGCATTAATAATAACAGTCGAAGATTTTCTTCAATAACTACAATTTCAATCACCAAAAAATAAGAATGATTAAAATTAGGATCGTTATGAGATCTAGAATAATTGTTAAGCAATTAATTAATAGTCCGAAAATAAAAAATAAAATAACCTTCTACAAATTTTACATGTAATAGAGCTAAAAACCATCATCAGTGTTGCCACCTTGGTGGTTTTTCACCAGAACTAGCGCTTTTTCAAGGTTTCTAGTGGTATTTTTGCACTTAGCCCTTTTTTTTTGTGGTTTTTAGTGTTTTTTAAAACGGAATCTGTCAACACATATTTTGAAGGGGAACTTTCGTTACAGATTTTCATCGTTACGCACAGGTGTCAATATGTAAAGATATAAAGTTGATGTATAATAAAAATTTAAAAAATACATTCAAAAAAGTTTGACCAGATTTGAATAACATATTTTAAAAAAGTTTATATGTTAGTGTCATTTGATAAACTATTTTGGAAAAATCAAAAATAATAATTACGTCACCTATCTATGTACAATTTTTAAAAACAATATTAAAGTATCTTCACTACTTTGGTTAATGTTATTAAATATATTATAATGATACCTGTGATAACAGAGATAAATTGATATTTCCGAATGCCTTAAAGGGATTAATTGTTAGTTTAATTGATAAGTGTATAAATCGAGGATAGTATAATATTTGTGTAAAATTCATATAAAATAAATAGTATTCTAATGAGTGGTTGTTTTTAATCTGCCGTTTGAAGTTTAGTTTTGATAAAATAACATTTTTTAGTTAATTATTAGTGCATTACTTATATATAATTGAAATTTTAGTTTAATCTTGATATTCACATAAAAATGGTAAACAAACTCATGAAAACAAAACCGTTAAGTATGTTTTATGGCTTTTTTGACGCAATTGAGAGAAAGGATGGCGGATGGATGGATAGTTTTATTCAAAGTACACAAGTGGTATTAAAATTTAGATATTCCAAAATACTACAATTATTTTCACCTGAAAAAATTACGATATTTTTATAGCCTGTATCTGATAATTTTGAAAATGTGGTATATCTCAAAAACTGCTGAGTATGTTATCTCATTTACACGGTGTTTTTAAATAGATTGGTGATTTGAAGCTTGCCTGTTTTAATATTTTTCACTCTAATTTTAGAATGTGAGGCCTACAAAAGTATATGTCCACCAAACGATTGAGTTAGAGAAAAAACAATTTAACCAATTTTGAAAAAGGAGCATGTTATATGTTCGACTTCCGTATTTTCATATATCTAGGAGTACTCATCAATATCTGTTCATTTCTGAAGATTTTTTTCGGTGAAAGAACGTATTTCCAAAATGGTGCCATTGCCACCAAATCTAAATCAGATGAAGAAATTCCAGATTGATCGATGAAAATATTATTTTTTTGAGTACTTATATGAAATATTGAAATCGAAGTCAGTTTTTAGTAGTTTTATTTAAATAATACCAAAAAATTTTGAGATTCCAAAACACCACTGGACCTAATAGGTGGAGCTGATGGCTGTATGTCGATAAATGAAGGCGATTAAAAAATTTATAGACACAATGGCATCCCTTTTACGTTTACGTGTTTGTATGTAATTGCTTAGTTTTAGTTTAATTTTTATAGTATTTACTATTGTTACATTATTATGAAAATGATACTACATTCAAAGTCAAAAAAGTATGTATCTTCATGCCCATATCCCCGAAGAGGTAGGCAGAGGTACAATCAAGGCACCCACGACTAGCCGAAGACACTTAGTCCCACAATGTGATAGGTGGCAAGCCTATCGCCAACCGGGCACATTTCCAATCCCGACCAACATTTTTTTTATTAGAAAATTGGAAAAATCCAATTTTCTTTTTGTTGGCCGACCCGGGATTCGAACCCGGGACCTCATGCAGTCAAGTCCAACACCCGGTCCGCTAGACCACAGAGGCGATATCAAAGTCAAAAAACATAATAATATAAAGCAAGATTTGACTTTGACTTTCGACTTGGATGATACAAAGTTCGCCAGGCTAGGTAGCTAGTAGTTTTTTTTCACCGAAGTCTAAAACCACTAACATTGTCAGAGCAACATTACATAGCAATTTAGGCTTCACCATGTCAATCTTTATTTATATAATACTCGTACTTTATACTGTTACCAAGCCTGAACACTGAAAACATTTTCAGTTGATTCCAAGTGTCAATCTTCATTTCGTAGCGCTGTACGATATTTGATACTTTTGAAATAAGAGTCATTATTATATTTAAATGTAAGATTAGCTGCCCCGGCAAACTTCGTTCCACCTCTTCAGTTTGGATGGGAAAAATAAAGTACTGTTTTTTCCATTTTCCCTGCAATTTTGCCGGTTTTTCTCTTCATAAAAACCTTCTTCTGACAATTACTTAGACAACAAAAAAAGAATTATCCAAATCGGTTCAATCGTTCGGAAGTTTTGCGCTTACCAACACATTTGGCAATTCATTTTTATATTAAAGAATAACGATAAAGCAAAGGGCTCTCCTGAGAAGCGACAACCATGACTTCATAAATTTAGTAGATGTGCCATTATCTAGCAGATGGAGAGATTTTTTAAAGTTGTACTGCTTTTGTCGCGACTGGAAAATATGATGAGTGTAAATTTTTTGATCCGCGAGGCACACCCACAGATAAAGCAACCGTCTGAAGTTAGTTTCTGAGCTTTTTAATTACATACACATTACATGTGTGTGTGTATGTACATATTATGTACATGTATGTTTGCGTTGTGTTATTATTTGTTATTTATGCATTGTTCCATTCAAGAAGTAGGTATAACTTCTTACATGTGCACTTAAGTACATCCTTTTTTTATTTCGCAGGAGAAATGCTTTTACAAAATATGTGAGGATGAACGGATGGATATTTGTTAGTGACTCTTTCACGCAAAAACTACTGCTCCATTTTAGGTGAAACTTTACATTGCTACTAAAGTACAACAGATAGACTACAATTTGTAAAGATCTTGTATAATAGATAAATAACATGGCAGTAATTAATAAATTCAAACTCAAAATAGCTTTAATTCCGTAGATCTATACAAAGATTCTTCTAACGCGTCTATATAATTCTAAAAACTACCACCGGATCGGAACGCCCTGTTTTTCGAATTGAAAAGGATTCATCTGAAGAAGTTATTGTCCGATATAGACCCCAAAGGTCTAATATCAATATAAAAGACAGTAACAATCATGCGGATAGATTATTTACATTAAAAGGTATTACCCGAGGGTCAATCAAGAGCCTCAGGCGCGTTTATATGAAAAGAGTACCAATGATTGTGAAGGAAACTAGGCAAGTGGGTAGGAATCATGGTCTTAGTACTCCATATTCAAGCTTAGCATAACGGGTTTGATGTAAAAGTATACTTGTATGTAATACTAATCTTATATATAAAATTCTCGTGTCACAATGTTAGTCTGCATACTCCTCCGAAACGGCTTGACCGATTTTGATGAAATTTTTTGTGCTTATCCGGTATCTATGAGAATCGGCCAACATCTATTTTTCATCCCCCAAAATTTTAAGGGTGGTCCACCCCTAATTTTTTTTTTGCAATTTACAGACATTTTTTTTTTTATTATTTTTTTTATGATACAGCATATAAAAGTACATACAACCCTAAATTTTCACCCTTTTATCACCAACCCCTATTTTTTAATAGTCATTTTTTATCCCGGGTCGATAACTGATCAATCGTCATTTAATTAGTTATATGGCAAAACAACGTTTGCCGGGTCAGCTAGTAATATATATAAATCTCGTGTCACAATGTTTGTCCTCAATGGACTCCTAAACCACTTAACCGATTTTAATCAAATTTACACACCGTGTGCAGTTTGGTCTAACTTGAAAGATAGGATAGCTTACATCTAAATTTTTCGCGAGCGAAGCCGCGGGTAACAGCTAGTATGCATTATATTCCTTTTAGTATCTATTTAAATGAAATTGCAGTAAAACTACAAAAAACCAACTTGGATTTCAAGACGTAAATCATATAGGTACGTAAACTAAAATTAAATATTTCCTCGAATTTCCTTGCCTTTCACCATTCTATTTAGACTTAGTGGCAATGGTACCACGTAAGTACTTTCTTTAAGATAAAAAAAAATATCGAAAAAAAAAATCTCCAGTAATTACAGAGAAATCGATTTAAATAAAAAATAGGAGTCGACATATAAACTCTTCCTTTTTGGATGTTGGTTAAATTTTAAAAAATAAATAATAATCATGAAGCTACTCGTATATTACTACTGAAGGTTATACTCCTAACAAAGACTTGATGTCATTTGGGAATACTGCTGACTCACTCTAATGTAATGACCTCTCTTTCATTTTGACTTTGTTATTTGACATCACAAGATACTTTAAAAGAGAGGGCGGTACATCAGACAGAGATAGCAATATTCAATAATGATGTCATCTTTGTTATAAGTGTAGCCTGTAGTAATATAATGTTTGCCCCTGTCTGAAACTGTAGCTGATGATTACTAACTTAAGTCGTGTGTGTTAAATCCCTAACCAACAACACAATTAAAGATATAAATAAATATAGATAAAACAAAGTCGGGTTTGTAACAACACTTATAACTCGAGATCTGCTGTACCAATTTTCATAGAGTTTGATTCGTTGGATTTGTCTCCGCCCCGAATAGCAGAATACACCTTAAATACAAAAAAAAATATGAAATAAGAAAGTTGTGATAGTTAAACCGATTAGGCTGAAAATTGACGGAGAAGTAGCTTAGAACCAGGAGAAGGACGCGGGGTACATTTTATCCCTTACAACGGCGAAGAAACTAGGAAAAACGACAATTTAATTTTTCCCATACCAACTGAATGGCCGAAACGAAGTTCGCCGGAACAGCTAGTAAAACATAATTCAAACAACAAACTCGTATGTAGAAACGTATAAATATAAAGGTCTATACACATCGCTTCTTGGTACAAACGCACTAACCTAGATTCAGTTTCGAAACACGCAGTTTTATGTCACGCTTGACGGATAGGCGAGCGTTATTATATGTTTCCGCCGTAACATATAAATTATTAGTCGTTATTATGACTTCCGAACTGTGATTTTCGCACACAATAAATAATATGAGGGTAGTATAGTACCTATAGCACGTGGTTGTAAGTATCGGCGAAATTAGAAACAAACGTGACCTCCTTGTGTTTGAAAGCACATGCAATACAAATGTATCAGTGATTTACGAGACTCGTATACAAACAGGCGTATCCACAGGTACAATAAGTAAAATCGCCAGAGTATATATGTTAGAATATATAAGTACGAATCTTTTGAAAAACAAAATTTATAACTTTTTGCCAATACATCCTGGCTAAATAATTAAATACTTTTTTGTTTGACGATGTGTCATGTGAAATAAATCATAAAATTAAAAAGTAACACCACAAGCGCAATCTGTAATTTTAATAATCATCTCCATTACGTCAGTTTTCAACCAAAAAAATCCACAGCGAAATAGGTCAATTCGATCAGAGGTAATTTTGCCACAAACAGATACACAGACACCACAAAACTTATAACACCTGACTTTTCGTTGAGTGTTAGAATGTGACAACTGAATGACAACTTACAACACTAATGATGCTAAAATTCACTTGCGTCTTCATAAATTATGAATTTAAAATAAAAAATCTTGTGTAAACAATAAATCTCTGGGCCTTCACGACGAGTTGCTATAGATTACGTTTGGTAATTTCTGAATAGAAATATGTAGCACTCTTATTCCGAAAATTTAGTTCTCTTTTTAGGTACCAGTAGAGGCGATATTCATACAAACAAAGTAAGGACACGCTAGCTGTTATAGCTCCATAGTCATGGTAAAGACTCGGGTAAATTTGATAACTTAATTCCAGACCAAAAGTGCTATATATTTCTATACCTATCCTACTGAACGTTATCTATAGCAACTTATTTAGCTTTTATGTTTCTATAGAACGTTATCTATAGAAACATAAAAGCTCCCTAATAAAACATGACAAAAAATATGTTCTAAGAATTTAAGAAATTTTAGAAAATTATTAGGAGCAAGAAAAGCTCGATGCCCACAAGAAGTAAATGACCGTTTTACGACAAACGCAAATAAACGAGATAAAAGAAAATATTTCTACCGTAATTTCTAGAATATTAAAAGTTTGTGTATTAATAAATTGAATTTCCTCGACGCTCGCAGCCCTCGCAATAAGAGTAACGGTGACAAGCGTGCCAAAAAATGTTTCGTAATTATCTTGAAATTATATATGAGTCTCATAAAAGATACTTGGGACAGTCGTAACACTGAAGTCATGACACAATAAAAACGGCTAAGAGGTTTTTACTCCTCTTAAAAAGAATAGAAAGCGTATTATGTTTATCCTTATCACTCTCTGTAACATTTCGAACCAAAAAATAGGGGTGATATAACTTTTACGTATCTGTGTGTGTGTTTTTTTTGCCATCTGTCTGTCTGGTCTCTCTGTATGTTTATCCGTCAGTCATCTTTTTCCGAAACTAAAAAAACTATACTATTAACACTTGGTAAGTAGATGACCTGTATTAAGATTTTCACACGAGAGTATGTGGTATCTATGGATAGGTCTTAAAAAATTATATTCAGGTATCTTCTATATTTTTTTTCTGAAGAGTTTGCGCAAGAGACACTTTACACTAAAATGGTAAAATGTGTCTCCCTCCCCTCTAACTTCTAAAATAAAGAACGATAAGTCTTGAAAATATATAATTAAAATTACTATGTAAATTTCCACTTAAAATTGGTTTGAACGACATCTGTGGTCGCTTCTGTGGTCTAGCGGTCCGGGTGTTGGACTTGACTGCATAAGGTCCTGGGTTCGAATCCCGGGTCGGCCAACATAAAGAAAATTGGATTTTTCTAATTTTCTAATTAAAAAAAATGTTGGTCGGGATTGGAAATGTGCCCGGTTGGCGATAGGCTTGCCACCTATCACATTGTGGGACTTAGTGTCTTCGGCTAGTCGTGGGTGCCTTGGTTGTACCTCTGCCTACCTCTTCGGGGATATGGGCGTGAAGATACTTTTTTTAAAATTGGTTTGAACGACATCTAGTGACTTTTTTTTATACTTCATAAATCGTCAACCGCAACCTTTCTATATGAACTGAAAAAACTTTTATATCATGTTACTTACTGCTAAGGAACCCTTCATGGGTGATTCCGACTCGTACTTGGCTGCTTCTTATTTGTTATATTGAAAGTCAATGACCAGCCATTCTTATGAGTAACACTCGTCGCAATTCAGTCTACACTGTCTACAGATGTAGGGCGCCATAAATCATACTTAAGTGACCTTCCTCTATCAGCGACAGTGCTATATTTGTCCACACGGAGATTAAAATTTGCGGGTCACTGATTTGTGGATGACTTTAGAGCCCTTACCATGGGTTAACTCTTATATGAAACCGCATCTGAATCAAAAACAATGTCGTCAAAATTAAATCGCTAGTAACCAAATTATCACATAACAAACATACAAAACTCATCAATCAATTGGTAACATCTTCCTTTATATAGGTTTGCAATCTATCACATTGTGGGACTTTGTATTTTCGGCTAGTTGTGGAATTTCTGGATGCCTATACCTTAAGAATACGAGTGTGAACATACTTTTTTACTTGTTTTAAAATGTACCTCGTAATTTTCGAATAGTTGATAAATATCCAGATTATAAATCAGCAAAATACATGACTAGCAAGTGCAATTAAAAGCATATTTCACTAACAAGTGTTCTCTACAAATCTATTTAACCGCAGACAAGCGTTCAGACAAGGGGGAAACAGTTCACTTTTCACACGTGACGTTTATGAATTTGGCAAGTTTCCACCACAGCGGCCTTTCCGTGAAAGGTCATTCAAATTAAGTTATTTCAGACTAGAATTTTGCTTAACAAAGGGAATTTGAATAGGATTTTGAATTGAAATTGAAGACAAGCGATGGAATTTTCTGCGAATTAAAACTGGACTTTCAAATGATCAGTCACAGTCGTATGATATGTTTGTCATCAGAAGTGGGATAAATACAGATTTTGTTTTTATTATATGGAAGGCAAACAAGCAGGCGGATTTCCTGATGGTAAAAAAATCACGGTGTCTAGTCACACCAAAGGTGTTAATGGTGCGTTGCCGGCCTGAAGCCGAGATGTAAGGCCTCGAGCAAAAGTTAGTTTACCGGCTACCTTATCCTCCTAATTGGAACACGTCAATGGCAAGCACTGACGTTATGGTGGCAGGAATATATAAGGCGGTGGTATTAATCTGGGCGGGTCGCTTCGAAACTCTACCACCTAGTCTGATGTCACGGTGTTAGTGACGGCGTCTATGATCGCTTTTTACGAGCTGCCTTGCAAGAAGCCAGATGGTCTATTCTGCAAAGGAGCCCGAGGCCAACACAGGGAAAACACAGATAATACCTTGTATAATTATCAAAATAAAATGCTATGTAATATAGGTATGATTAATTCTCTTGTTTATATATTCATAAAACATTTGCATACCGCAATGTGGAAGGATAATAAGTGTGTTAGTTTTAATATCTTTGTGACAACTTCTTAACAGTTAACACGCCTATTCCGCAAATAAGTAATTTTCATTTCACTCATGGACACCAAAAAAGATAACAGTGCGTTGTCAAGCTACGATAATCCTATTGAATCAATGAGTTTACCACTAGCTAATCTAACTTCGAAACATGTCAAGATATTAGATAGGTAGATCATAGACGAAATATCTATAAATAAGAAGGTTATGATATCATTTCAGGGAAAATAAAACTATTCCCTACAAAAATTGTTTTACATGAAATTCAAGAAATAAATTAATGTAAGTATGTGACACGATGTATGTTCGGAGTAAACCTAATCTAAAATAACTGATTTGAACCAAATTTCGTAGCTATCCACAATTTGATCCAAATTAAAAAGATAACAATATAGAAACAGCGATAACATAACTGATGTTCAGCATGAAAACTTAATACCTTTCTTATGCTGATCAGACCGCGGGGAACAATTAGTAAAATTTTAAATATATATTAATGTCAACATTTTCCAGTTTTTCATACAAGAAACAAAGTATGTCAAGTAAATTGTGTCACTGTATGAACATTTAAAAATACTATAAAAAAGCTTTTGTACCGCATCCATTAAGTTTAAATGCAACTTGACCTATTTTTGTGTTTGGGAATGTGTTTTACATATCCGCGTATATTTTTATAACAAGTTATTAAAAAAAAGTATTTTCAAGCCCATATCCCCGAAGACGTAGGCAGAGGCACAACCAGGGCACCCACAACTAGCCGAAGACACTAAGTCCCACAATGTGATAGGTGGCTAGCCTATCGCCAACCGAGCACATATCCAATCCCGAGCAACGTTTTTTTATTAGAAAATTAAAAAAAACATATTTTCTTTTTGTTGCTCGACCCAGGATTCGAACCCGGGTTTTTTATATTAAGCAGTTTGCTGTAGTCGTGTTTAGTTAGCGAATGAATCTTTCATATGGACTACTTCAGTTGCAGCTAGTTCATTATTTAATCGTTCAATTTCAATATAAGTATATCTTTAGTTCACAAAGACGCGAACGAGGTGAGTAGAGTAGACCAGAGGTTCCCAAACTTATTTCATGTAACGCCCACTTTGAAAATCAGTTGTTTTGTAGCGCCCCCCCCCCTCGTATTTTTCTTGTCAATAACCTCAATAACATATTTGTTGCGCCTAGTTTAAAAAAAAACTTTTTTTTCAAGATTTATACCGCCCCCCTCTAGGCTTCCAGCGCCCACAAGGGGGCGTTATCGCCCACTTTGGGAAAGGCTGGAGTAGACGAACGTTTTCGTTCTTGGAAACGAAAACAGCGTTATTTTATTAGGAATTCCATTATTTGCA
>NJDC01000353.1:60857-73923 GCA_002245475.1 Calephelis virginiensis | reverse complement strand
CAAGGCACCCACGACTATCCGAAGACACTAAGTCCCACAATGTGATAGGTGACAAGGATTGGAAAAACCCAATTTTCTTTTTGTTGGCCTACCCGGGATTCGAACCCGGGAGCTCATGCAGTCAAGTCCAACAACCGGACCGCTAGACCACAGAGGCGATACAGAATCTATATTTAGAAAATACCTGACTCCTGGCTGACTGATTCTTCATCGCCGAACAAAAACTGTTTGAGTTACAGCAATGAAAATTGGTGAGCATGGTTGTTTTATTGAGTAGACACCCACTAAGGACGGAATTTTGAAAATTCGCCTTAAGTGGTGAAATAAGACTGTGATTTTTTTTTAAGTTAGAAACATGAAACTTAATTTTTGAGCTACTTATTAAAAATGAGTAGATACGTATTGAAGTATTTCTGGAAATTCAACCCCTATGGGGGTGAAATAGAGGTTCAAAGTTTGTATGGAAGTCCTTATTAATGGGCTATAATCATTAAATATATTAACTGCCACGCAAGCAAAGCCGCTGGGTTTTTTTTATGATATTGGAAGGCAAACTAGCAGATTTCCTGATGATAAGAAATTCACACCTCCTAGAGACACCAAAGGTCGTAATGGTACGTTGCCAACCTGAGGCCTGGATGTTAGGCCTCGCGCAAAAGTAAGTTTACCGGCTACCTTACCCACCGAACCGGAACAGAAATAGGTAAGGCGGTGGTACTAACCTGGGTGAGTTGCTGCGAAACTCTACCACCTAGTCAGACGTCACGGTGTTAGTGATAGTAAGACTATGATTTACGAGCTGCCTGGCAGGAAGGCAGATGGTCTATTCTGCAAAGGAGCCCGGACCAACACGGGGTAAGTAACTAGTGTTTAATAAAAAAGAACATTTTGCAGTGGTGTCGAACATTTTGCAGTGGTGTCGAACATTTAGCACAAAACGCACTCATTACTCTGTTCACACATTGCATTTGCATGGCAACAAACACTTCAGATGCAAACGCACCAGACTCAAAATAAATCACGCGAGATTTAGTCAAACAAAATCGCAATGTTTGCTTTTCTCAGCGCTTTCCACATGTGATACTGTAGAGCGGGGATTACTAATGTGGGATTGACGAACCCTAGGAATTCCGTAAAGCTTAAAAAAAAGACGGGTTGCACTCCGGGAGTGCCAGCAGAAGTGAAAACTAGGATATCAACTTTGTACATTTTTGATATTTTGGAATAGTTAGTAAATATTTTTGCACGAATTGCTTTAATTATCAGGACGAAAGTACTATCATTTATGCACAAATATTATTTTCATATCAATAACCTGCGTTTGGCTTGACAAAAACTCGCTAAAGTAAGACAACGTGACGGCTAGGAGCATCGTCATATTATCTGTACAACGAACATTGTCGTCTACACATAAAGGTTATTGGAACAAATAGAGCAATATCTGTTGATATTATACGTATCTGCTATCTGTGAGAATTACTATACGCTAAGTACGTATATTGCAGCGTATTATCCATAACGCATCCTATACTCTTCGAAAATAACTAATACAAAAATAGCAATAAATCTACGTTTTATTTTAGATCTCGCGCCGTCTTATTCGCGGACGCGCAGTGCGCCGTCTTACGTTCTGACGATCTAACGATCTGACGCGAGTTTAGAAGTTTTAACCCATTTCAAAAAAAATGCGCAACGCCGCTAAAGAAGTGTTCACTTCAAAAATGTGTTTGTAAGTTATTAATGTTTAGTAGAAAAATAGGGTTAACTCGAAGGAAGAAGGAGGACAGGTAGCTAAATATTCTTTGAAGTGATAACTTGCAAACTGAAAGTAATAATCACCGATGTTCATTTAACAGATACCTAGGTATTAAACATATTATTATTTTACTGCAAAGTATTATTAAATTTCACCATAATTTTACATCACATATTTCTTAAACCTCTACCTAATTAATCAATAATTCTATTAGAATGATATGTAACATGTTTAAAAGTATTTTAACTAATATTTGTTAGTTTCCTATATATATGTTTACGGGATTGGAACCCAAACTAGCTTAACAGTTGTATTTTTTATGGCAAGCAATGTGTAACGACTACGACCATGAATCAGTTTCGAAACAATAAAATTATTTCTTGGTTAGAGAAGTAACCATATAACAAACATAAAAAGCACTTTTTTTCAAGTTGTTTCAAAATGAAGCTTTTATTATCTCGCTAGTTATAAATTAATGAGCACACCTACAACATCAATTGACAGGATTGGGTTCGGTTGCCTTCAAGCTCGAAGTAGATGTCTAAACTAAGTATCTTCACGTCCAAAGTCCTGTAGAGGTAGATATAGGTACAACCAAGGCAACCATGATTAGCCAAAGGTACTTAGTCCAACAATCTGATAGAAGGCAATCCTATCACCAACCGGGTACTTATCCTATAAAAAAAACACGTTTTAAATTTTCCAACCCTCGAATCGAACGCGGGAACTCGAGTATTCAATGGCAACACCAGACTACTAAACCACAGAAGCGATTACAACTACGTACAAATATCGTAAATCGAAACGTGAATAGTATCAATTATTAGCCTGTAACACTTTGGGCTAGCATCTAGGCCAATGTGTGCGGCCATAGCAATTCCCGACTATTTCTTTGTTACACATTGCCACATTTAACGGTAATTATTAAGTGGACAAGTGAAAATATTTAGAGATAGTACGATAAAGCACACAGTGTGGGCAGCTACAATTTATTCTCCCACACTATACACGCACCTACACGATTCTCCCATAAATGGGTACGTTATTTGGTTTGGCCTCGATATAATTGTTCATTTGAGTTGCTGTGAGATTTTTTTCAATTTTGTCTGTGTCATTTGAATGACATACGTAAACGAAAGTCGTATTACTGAATATAGGTTTGTATACTGTTATGTAATAGAAACGCGTTTGTGTTTTAGACATTTTCTCACAGTACTTAACGTTCACGCCCTCATACAAAATTGTTTTAGAGTCAAGACTGCTCTAAAGTTAATCAAAGTTGTAAAAACAGCGAGATAAACAACATTAATCATTCAAAAAAGTCTAGACTGCGTCTACCTACGTATAGAGCTAACTTGTTATTTTCTTCTTCATGTGAACAAACACGTCTCTTAGAAAACTATTGTATGAGTGCGTCGCTGTACTAATTGTCGGAGCGTTAGGCTGTGCAAGTGTACTGGCTACTCTACCCTCCGAACTAAAACATGACATAAATTTTTAGACGTTTTTAACTCTGTGGTCTAGTGTGTATGTTGGCCTAAGACTTTGGCCCAATATGTATTGTAGCTAAAATACGATTTTATTCAGTCTTATATTCCCGACGAAATGAGTAGGTTCATAGTGTTGCTCTGCACAGAGTTCTGACTTCCGGTATGGGCATGGGAATCCTGTGACACTACTAATTGGTTGTAGTTTTTTGCCCCGTTACATTATTTTTTAGGTAGTGTTTTTTTGATTTTTTGTTTTGACAAGAGTGCATCTTTAATTTTAAAAAAAAACTATTATACTTTGCAATTTATGTGCTGATATCATTTGATAGAACGATGGTATTTGAATTGAACTCGTCCTGTCTGTCATGTTTTAATTATTAAAATGTCTTAACAGAACCAAAACCGTCTTGTCCATTAATTATTAAATATTTCTTATTAACTGAACCAAAATCACCTTGTCTATCAAATGTCACTTTGACATTCATTTCGGTAGAGCGTAAATTCCAAAAATGATGAAGTTTCTTTTCATTTAATGATTAATAGTTATCACAAAAAAAAGGGTTTGGCGCCATCGTGCCAGAAGATGGTCATAGTTTTTTTGTAATTATTGAACTTCGTGTAAATCATAAGTAAAATTAGTTAATTTTGGTGGAAATTAATTCAATTTTGTTTAGTTCAAGTACACACGTGAAATATTTATGAAGAAATTAGTGTATCGTATCTTTCCTCGTTGCTTGAAGAAAGAGGCCACCGCTTAACTCAAGACCCTAACATGACTATGACTTATGACTGTTAAAAAGAATTTAATCATACGGAAGACGTGGCAGCATGGCCTAAAGGTCTTAGCCGGCCCCAGAAAGGGGCAAATTAACGTAAAAAAAAACAAAATTACTCTCATAATGTGAAACATCAGAATGTTGAGGAGAACGAACCAGATGAAACAAACCCACTTTCGCATTTATGATATTAATTGTAAGTTTTTATCCTGAGATAAACAAAGTTGGCCTTATCGGTTTGCAACTATGTGGATATTAAAATTTCTCCAAATACTTACGAAAATCTTGCAAAATTTTTAATGGATTTCCGTAATAATAATAACCAGTCTTAAGTAATAAAATAATCCAATTTTATTATGATTGTATAATGCAATCAATTCCTTAAGATTTCCGAAACCCGTTTATTTTACTCTTAATCTTTCTTAATTCATATGGCCATATAACTGTAACAATTTACGATGTCATATAAGTCCAAATTAATATAATGTTGAACATGTAATTTAAATTGGCAGTATTATTGAAATTTAATGTAAAACATAAAGTTTCAAAACCTTTACTATAGGACCGACATCGTTACATTTTTACATTTTCGATCACCACTAAGAAATTTATGGATGCATGATATTTTATTAACTTTTTATTGGATCTATACATACTTGTACAATTTGTTTTAAAGTGTGACTTTAAATTACCTAATATAATATTGCAGATTTTACATGTTCAGAAATTCGTTGGAATTGTGGTTGCGCCCATTTCTAGCGTCGTTGTGTCAAAAATAATATTATTTCTATTAAATGTATAAAACTTAGGAAATAAGAGATAATATAACTGAATGATAATAATAATAATGTAAAAACACATTTTATTTCCTTAATAACAATACATTTTTTTTATAATATAAAACATAACATTTGTATTTTCACGCCCATATCCCCGAAGAGGTAGGTAGAGGCAAAACCAGTGCACCCACAACTAGCCGAAGGCACTAAGTCCCTCAATGTGATAGGAGACATTTAACAAGCCTATTGCCAACCGGGCACATGTCCAATCCCGAGCAACATTTTTTTATTAGAAAATTGGAAAAAAACACATTTTCCTTTTGTTGCCTGACCAGGGAGTCGAAGCCGGAACCTCATGAAGTCAAGTTCACCACTTGGACTGCTAGACCACAGAGGCGATTTATAGGTATGCAATTATTTATATCTAGCTTTTTTTTAACTACATGAGAATTTTTGCGGAAAAAAGTTAAAACGGTCGAATTAACATTCACATTAAACACTGCTGTGTTTTCACGAAAATAATTATTTTTAGAAAATACTACCTCAAGATCCTACGCCAATGTGAAAGATAGTTTTTCGTAAAAGAATTATTATTTTATTCCCATTTTATCGCACACTTTTATTCAGATACCTCCCGTAGGGATCATTTTGTGTGAGAAACATTCACGAAATAACATT
Organism: Calephelis virginiensis; assembly: GCA_002245475.1. NCBI lineage: Eukaryota > Metazoa > Arthropoda > Insecta > Lepidoptera > Riodinidae > Calephelis > Calephelis virginiensis. The sequence continues at coordinate 68,444 of NJDC01000353.1, read as the reverse complement.
ATATGGACATTAGGGCACGCCCATAAATACTGACTATACAGAAGAATTGTGCCAAATGTATCCCAAGACAGCTCCACTGGCGAGGTAATCTCAAATATATTTGAATCACACTTTCTTTACTTACAAAAGTAAAAATATAGGTGTAATGTTTTTACTTTTGAGTACAATCTCTTTTTGAATTGTATGTTTTTCGCCACCTTCAAAATAAATGTTATCTATTTGACTGTATGTATTTTATATGTGTGTTAGGTGGTTACTCGGTTCATTATTAGATGAGAAATCAATAGTGAGATGTTAATAAGATTTAGGATCATTTCAGAATTATTAGAATTTAAATTTTGTTTCGAAAAAAATACGGGCAATTTATGACTTAGGCCTCATAAGCGTAAGTTATTTAAGATTAAGATTCGGTTAAAATAACTTTCTTAAATGTGTTAATCGCCTCTGTGGTCTAGCGGTCTAAGTGTTGGACTTGAATGAGGTCCCGGGTTCGATTCCCGGGTCAGTCAACAAAAAGAAAATTTTGTTTTCCAATTTTCTAAAACAAGCTGTTTGCTTGGGATTGGATATATGCCCGGTTAGCTATAGCCTCTAGAGACCCTGTATCCTCAGACGAGTACATAGACTTTTAAAAACCCGTTTGCTTTGTTTTTGAATTTGAATTTTGGCGCGCAATTTGGGTGAGGACATAGTCCCGATGTACTCGTATAAGTCCTTAGACGAAAACTCACCGGAAAAGTTTTCTTATTCTCCGTGCTACCCCTTATACTTATACACAATATCTTTTTTTTGAAAAAAAAGCTCCTGGCTCTAGACCAGAGATTCCCAAACTTGTTTCATGTAACGCCCACTTTCAAAATCATCAACTTTGTAGCGACCCCCTCCCCGTTTTTTTCCGCAAAAACCTCATTAATAACATATTTGTCTCGTCTAAAGTTAAATAAAACAAATTTTTCAGATTTTCTTACCGCCCCTCTCTAGACTACCAGCGCCCACAAGGGGGCGTTATCGCCCACTTTGGGAAAGGCTGCTCTAGACGATAGACTTGTCGTCTATCACATTTTGGGACTTAGTATCTTCGGCTAGTCATGAATACCCTGATTGTACCTCTAGCTACCTCTTAATCATTTTTCATTTGTTACGTTAGTACTCGGCCAGTAACAAATGAATTTTAATGTTTCTTTTGTTGGAAGGTACCTAGGTAGCTTCAGATTTCGTTCTATTAGAAATTTGATCAAGATCCGACTAACAGTTTTTTGATTGAAGTTCGATTTGAATTATTAATCAAATTGCTGAACAACGCTTATTAATTAGGCCTCTTGCATATTCCTGGGTTAAAATGATTAACAAGCTACAGTCATAATTAAAAAAAAATCATAATCATAAGCTAAGTAATTAATTATTTAACCCAGGAACGTGAAAATGGCTTTTTGGTGTTATAATAAAAGTACTTGAAGAGAAAACTTTATACCCCTTTTAACGAATATTACACGGCAAACAGGTAATAAATTTATAATGGGTAAATTTGTATGAAGAAAGAGATCCAGCATGTTAAAGTTTTATTTTACATTACAAATGTATTCAATACAAAAGAAAATACTACCTCATACTACATACTTTTTACAAACACGTATATATTTTCTAGGGTTCCGTTATTAAAAGGCAATAAACAAAACCCTTACAGAAATTACATGTCCGTATGTTTATAGCCCTTCACAAAATATTAGAAGTACTCAAATCTTCGTAGATAAGTATATGTAATATGTGAAAAGTACATTATTTAGAAAACATATAATACAGCAAAAAAAACGGGCGCATTTTGGGACGTCCAGTCAAATAGTAGTTGCTTCAGTCATTATTATCATTTGAGTCACGGTGTTTTTGTATCTACATCTTTTGTTAGTTGCAGATACTGAAAACTATCTAACTTTGACCGCCTCGATGGTCGAGTGGCTAGAGTTTCCGCCCTATTGTACTGATCAACCGCGAGGCTTGGGTTCGATTCCCGACTGGGGCAGGCATTTGTGTGATGAACATTTAGATGTCTGCATTTCCGGGTCTTGGGGCTTATCAAATTTATTCTAGTATCTATTTAAGTATTTCTATGTATTAGAATCGTTGACTTACCCCCATAACACAAACATATAATTTGCTTACTTTGGGGGTAAATTCAATTTTTGTAAACCTGTCCAGGAAATATTAATATTTATTATTATTGTTATCTGAAAATTTTACCACCTAATTTAACAAGATCTTATTTATCCCTTTATTAGCGATTAGTCAAACAAAATTAATATTATTCACTTACAATCTCAACAAAACAAACAACCTAATAAATACAAATTATTAATATTCTGACCTATCAACAGACTTTAAAAGCTCAATTTCAGTTACTTTAAAAACTATCATCAATATAAGCAAAAAATATATTTTCCATACAAAGCTATGGACTAGTTCACCGACCAACTTCGCCCTGATTGATATTGATAGCAGGAAACTGTCAGCCAACTGGCCAAAGCGGAATAAACCCTATCCGGTAAGCCGTCAGCTACACCCAAATTTAATACAATGATATTCACTTTCCTTGTCTGCATATTATGTACTACGAGCTGTTAAAGCGCATAAAAAATATTTAGTTCTACGGGAAATCGTTGAAATGTTGCGATAAAAACTTACTCTTGCTCGAGGCCTAACATCCCGGCCTCTGGTTGGCAACGCTCCATTACCAGATTTGGTGTCTCTAGGCGGCGGAAATTTCTTACCATCAGGAAATCCATCTGCTTGTTTGCCTTCCAATGTCATAAAAAAGAAGATCTTATTTTATGTAGACTACTTCCAACCATTTATGTTATTTTTGACAGCAATTCAAAATGCTTTACTACTTTATTTACTACAATACAGATAGAAGATATATTACGTAGAATAAGATAGTATATTATAGACAACAACAAGAATTAAAAAAAAAACTTATTTTATATAGACCATACAAAAGTCACTTGAGACGCATCTATATGATACTAAAATATACCACCGGATCGGATAAGGCAATCTCGATTACGTCAGTTTTAAAAAAAAACTACATTAGCTCGGTACATACGTTTAGGAACTATGGCAACACACATACATTAAACTTTTGACTCCGCTCATTTTAGGTCGGTGGTTAATAAAAGATATAGCTAAAGTAGCTATATCAATGTGTATATCAACTTAAATCATGGCGTACTATAACTCCTGCACCTGACACAGGGCCGGATTAATGGCCAACAAGAATGAAAGCCCCTGGGGCCACCTTCGTAATAAAACCTTACAAATTCAAACTAAAAACACCTTTTGCTTCGATTGTTTATATTGCCTTAATTTAACAGTACTTTGTACAAACACAAACATTATATTGTTAATAAATATTGATAGAAAACTTGATTAAGAAAAAAAAACATTTTATTTGGAAAAAAATGGGACAGGGGCCTCCACTCCTTTGCTGCCCCGAGGTTTCCAAACCTCTAAATCCCTCCTGGCCCTGACAGGAACCGGATTTGGACCTCATTAAATAGCCTTAATACCCATTCTGGTAGTAACTCTAATATTTTATTCAAAACGAAACACTTATAAGTCGTAACAATCCCATAATTGCAATGAAGTTCAGTACAAGAAATCGCACGTCGTCCGCCGCCATCTTTATAAGCTTTTATATCCCCAGGCTTACACGGGAGTTGTTTTGGCAGTCGGGACAGGTCAAGGTCAGGTTGCGTCGAAATGGGGAACGGACGAGTATTTCATTAACTGTAGAGGGAAATTATATTCTTACACACTTTACGCTTAGAAAAATCAATAATTAAGCGCAATTTCCAAAAACCGACTCCTGCTTTATCATTCGTTGCAATTTGATAATTCTTTTTTTAAAAAGTAGCTAATGGTTCTTCGGATGGTATCAAATTAATTTTATCAACATCGTACTAGTAGTTTCTGAGTTAAAATTTAACCTTATTGAGTTTTAGTGAAAAATGTACATGCACTAATACGTATAACTCAAAAAACCCACTAGACGGATCCTGATAAAACATCATGGTAAGGGTTCATACGTTATGTTTATGGCTTTTCAAGTTTGTTATAATTGTAATATAATTTATTTGTATGAAATGTGAAAAATTTGAACAGCGCCTCTTTTGGTAACTAAGAGGAACATATTTTAGACGAAAAGCGTTTTAGATTTCACTCATGATAAAGGCTCAGAGCTCTGTAATTATTGTCGATAGTATTCCAACAATGTAAGCACATTTTCGGTCGATTTCTTCAAGATAACGAGGTGTAATGCGTAGATGTGACAGGAAAAGAGTCATTCCATTGTCAAGGATGAACTGATATAATCTCATCATGCGATGAATTGGCTTCTGGATGTATTCTAATGTCTCTGATACTGTTTCGTCACCTCTCTTACATTGAAATGTAAATTGGTAAAATGAATGAGGAAAATTTGAAGTACAGTAGGTATTTAAATTATGCGCCTCGGCCTTACGCTTTTTACTATTTATACTTTTATTTTTGAGTTGACTGACCTAATTTAATTTAAGCGAAATGATTAATTGTGTAATAACAACTCTTTATATAGATATCTTTCAAATACATTCGGATTTCCGAAGCTTGACGTATATAGCCGAAGCTCATAATTTAAATAGTACTACTGTATTCTATTACTGTTTGTATTATCTATTAGTTGCATTTTTTTGTAATGATGCACTAAACGTACGCATTAATAATTGTATAATACAAAAAGAAGAAATTTAAGAATTATTCTGCAAAATTTTAACATTTTCAACATTATTGGAAATGATATATGTAAATATAACATGTCGAGAGTCTCCGAAACCGGTGTGTTTGTATGAAAAGGGTAATGCATGTGAAGAAAGATAGACAGGTTTGTCAGGATCTTGAGGTCTGGCACTCGATACTTTTTGCCTACCCCGTACGGGACTTGACGTGAAGATATGATATGTATGTATGTACATTTGCAAATATAGATAACATGATCCCACAGAAACATTTTTTCGGTATAAAAACTATCCTTTGTGTTAATCAAAGTTATCCTCTATGTGTCCAAATTTCATGAAAATCAGTTTAGCAGTTTTTGTGTGAAGGAGTAACGAACAAACATACAATCTTTCGCAATTATAATTATAATGTTAATAGGATTAGTAACCTCTTCTGTGTATTAGTATGTATGGAAACTGTTGTCACAGTGAAGTGGTCACGACCGAATAAACCTTTATAAAGTTTATGGTTATGGCGACAAATGTATGTACTGTAACACTTGATCGTATTATCTTATTATTTTTAAATTTAAATAAAACCTTTTGTTTATGAAATGATACGTATTTTATGAATTCTTTGTGCATTTTCTTTACATTTTTCTATATTTGTCTTGCACAATTCTTTAATATTTTATCATTCAATTATACTTTTTGAATATGTTTTCTTCAACCTCTACAGTATCATGTATATTTTTTGTCTATTAATTACTATATAAAAGAAAGTCGAATAAATTTTGCTATTTATAACTCAAGAAAGGTTGAACCGACAACCGATTTGGCTGAAAGTTGTCAAACTTTTTATCCCGGTCAACAACGAGAAAACTAGGAAAAACATTTTACTTTTTTCATATAAACTGAATGGGGCTAATGAAGTTCGCCGGAATAGCTAGTAAATTGAATGTAATATGTTTATGCATATTTTATATTGTTACTTATACTACGGGCAAGCTATGTTGGCCTTAAATAACAATGATGGTCACAGAGGATAGCCAGTTTGAGATTTGGTATGAATTAACATTTATCTTTCGTTTTATTCAATCGTTTTAATGATATATTCAAGAATAATATGTATGTATTAATATTTAGTAGGTATTGTTAGTATGGGCAAGTTTATGAGACTCATCACAAACTTTCCCAAAGTCGACTCTTGCACGCTCAAATGACTAAACGAATTTGTCTAAAGTTTTGAACACAGATAGATTGTGACCAGGATTAACATATAGGCTACTTTTCCAGATCACACAGCGGGTTTCTGTTAAAACGCGGGCGAAGCTGCAGGCAACAGCTGGTTATTCTATAATAAACACTTTCTTCTAACGATACAGTGAAAAAGTAGAAACGTTATTTGAAAATTATAAAAAACGTTTTGTGCTAACATTTTTTAAATACAATGATTACTTTTATCAATGAAGTTGCCATCAAACTTTGTGTCTCCATGTGGAGTGGAAACCGGTCTAATGACGTGAAAATGTTGTACGTCAATATTGTCTCGCTAGCTTATCATAATTGGTTAATGGATATAGTGCATCAAACGAAGTTTATAAGAAGTTTATTTTGAGTTTTGGCGCCATCGAGAGAAAAGATGGTCGAAGTTTTTTCACAATTATTGAATTTCGTGTTAATATTGAGTGAAATTAGTCAATTTTGGTGGCATTTTGTACAATTTTGTTCAGTAAAAGTGCACAAATAAAATAAACATAAAGAAATTAGCGTATCGTATATTTTGTCGTTGCCGCCAAATCTCGTTACATGAGCTTGTGTAAAAAGGCCACCGCTTTACCCAAGAGCCTGACATGACTTATTGACGACTTACGACTGATGACTAATTAAAATTAATTGAAATTGATATAAAATTTGATGCAAATTTCTACTTGACTAACGCTACATATTAACGTGAAGGTCAAAACTTAAAGAAAGAAAAGAAGAAGTTTATTTATTTACTAGTTAGTTAGTTTACCCCGTTCTGGGGCCGGCTAAGGCTACTTTTAGGCCATGCTGCCATGTCTTCTGTATTCATTAAGTCTCTATCTCAGTCATTAGTCACTATTTACAAAGTCATGTCAGGGTTGTGTGTATTTACAAGTTGTTTAACCGCGACTTTTGTTTTTTTTATTTTTTATTCCATACATATATTGTTTAGGTCTATGAAAAGTGATAAGGTCCAAAAGCCAGCCTAAGATGACCTATATGTTTATTGTTCCTGTATATTCTTGGTTTCACGCTGAGAAAGCAGTTGGACTATTTTCAATGAAAACTTATGTCGCCTCTGTGGTCTAGCGGTTCAGGTGTTGGACTTGACTGCATGAGGTCCCGGGTTCGAATCCCAGATCGGCCAACAAAAACAAAATTTGGTTTTTCCAATTTTCTTATAAAAAAAAAGTGTTGCTTGGGATTGGATACGTCCCCGGCTGGCGATAGGCTTGCCACCTATCACACGGTGGGACTTTGTGTCTTCGGCTAATCGTGGGTGCCCTGGTTGTGCCTCTGCCTACCTCTCCGGGGATATGGGCGTGAAGATACTTATGTCTTTAAGTTCTAAACTTCAAACCAATATGTAAAGTTCCTATCAAACAAAAAAATATAACGTAATCTAAGTTTACAATTTATCCCCCTCAGAAACCCTTCAGAAAATCAGGAAAAGTAGCCTACAAATTAGCTGCTACTTAAACTTTTAAGTATCCTTTAAGCAAAGGATTTGACGACTTGATTCCAGATTATCAAGTTTTTCAATAAATGGATAGGTAATGAAATTAATTTTATCGAATTAAATCTTTCTCATTAA
>NJDC01000353.1:33046-58411 GCA_002245475.1 Calephelis virginiensis | reverse complement strand
GTTGAACCGACAACCGATTTGGCTGAAAGTTGTCAAACTTTTTATCCCGGTCAACGACGAGAAAACTAGGAAAAACATTTTACTTTTTTCATATAAACTGAATGGGGCTAAAGAAGTTCGCCGGAATAGCTAGTAAATTTAATGTAATATGTTTATGCATATTTTATATTGTTACTTATACTACGGGCATGCTATGTTGGCCTTAAATAACAATGATGGTCACAGAGGATAGCCAGTTTGAGATTTGGTATCAATTAACATTTATTTTTCGTTTTATTCAATCGTTTTAATGATATATTCAAGTATAATATGTATTAATATTTAGTAGGTATTGTTAGTATGGGCAAGTTTGTGAGTCTCTCACAGACTTTCCCGAAATCGACTCTTTCACGCTCAAATGACTGAACGGATTTGTCTTAAGTTTTGAACACAGATAGATTTGACCAGGATTAACATATAGGCTACTTTTAATCCAGATCACACAACGGGTTCCTGTGAAAACGCGGGCGAAGCCGCAGGCAACAGCTGGTTATTCTATATTAAACACTTTCTTCTAACGATACAGTGAAAAAGTAGAAACGTTATTTGAAAAGTATAAAAAACGTTTTGTGCTAACAATACATTTTTCAAATACAATGATTACTTTTATCAATGAAGTTGCCATCAAACTTTGTGTCTCCATGTGGAGTGGAAACCGGTCTAATGATGTGAAAATGTTATACGTCAATATTGTCTCGCTAGCTTATCATAATTGGTTAATGGAGATAGTGCATCAAACGAAGTTTATAAGAAGTTTATTTATTTACTAGTTAGTTAGTTTACCCCGTTCTGGGGCCGGCTAAGGCTACTTTTAGGCCATGCTGCCATGTCTTCTGTATTCATTAAGTCTCTATCTCAGTCATTAGTCACTATTTATAAAGTCATGTCAGAGTTGTGTGTCTTTACAAGTTGTTTAACCGCGACTTTTGTTTTTTTATTTTTTATTCCATACATATGGTTTAGGTCAGCATTTCCCAAAGTGGGCGATAACGCCCCCTTGTGGGCGCTGGAAGCCTAGAGGGGGGCGGTATAAATCTTGAAAAAAATGTTTTTTTTTAAACTAGGCGCAACAAATATGTTATTGAGGTTATTGACAAGAAAAAAACGAGGTGGGGGCGCTACAAAACAACTGATTTTCAAAGTGGGCGCTCCATGAAATAAGTTTGGGAACCTCTGCTTTAGGTCTATGAAAAGTGATAAGGTCCAAAAACCAGCCTAAGATGACCTATATGTTTATTGTTCTTGTATATTCTTGGTTTCACGCTGAGAAAGCAGTTGGACTATTTTTAATGAAAACTTATGTCGCCTCTGTGGTCTAGCGGTTCAGGTGTTGGACTTGACTGCATGAGGTCCCGGGTTCGAATCCCAGATCGGCCAACAAAAACAAAATTTGGTTTTTCCAATTTTCTTATAAAAAAAGTGTTGCTCGGGATTGGATACGTCCCCGGCTGGCGATAGGCTTGCCACCTATCACATGGTGGGACTTTGTGTCTTCGGCTAATCGTGGGTGCCCTGGTTGTGCCTCTGCCTACCTTTTCGCCGATATGGGCGTGAAGATACTTATGTCTTTAAATTCTAAACATCAAACCAATCTGTAAAGTTCCTATCAAACAAAAAAATTTAACGTAATCTAAGTTTACAATTTATCCCCCTCAGAAACCCTTCAGAAAATCAGGAAAAGTAGCCTTCAAATTAGCGTTGAAAATAGGACCTTTTTATGTAAGAAGTCAACCAACAAGCACATGCGTCTCTTGATGGTAATAAGCAACTGTGGCTTACAGACACCATCGATGTTATAGTTGCGTCGCTATTCTGTGGCCGGGGTCGTAGGTCTATTTGGCAAGCATCTACCCTATATGCTCTAGACCAAAACAGACTCATTATGAAGAAAGCTATAGGTAAGGCGGTAGATCTCTATTTTGGGAAGTTGCTGCACAATACACTACCTTTAATGCAAGATCATTAGGTGATGACCTAGCTTACCTATGCTCGCCTATTATGAGCTGCCTATCAGGGAAAGAGATGGTATTTTCTACTTCATAAGACATTGACCAAGACGGGGAAAACCGTTCCGTTTAGATCAGTTCAGTAGATTCGTTGTGAATAGCGGCCAGTAAACAGCACAAATAAAAAAATAACATGCTCAAGCTATGTTTCGCTGTCATTTTTAGACATATTATAGGTAGATTTTAAAAAATAATGAGCTTTACAGGACAGCTCAAATTACAACTTTGGCTTTAACTACGGCGTCCTTGCTGCTCCAACCCAACACTTTTTTTTCCTTGCCCTTACCTACGTCTTTATTTTTGACGAAATTGATATATGTCAATAAATGAATTCCTATTTCACCTGGTAATCGCATCATGCCTGAACGGATGAAACAATTTAGCTAAGTTTTTTTATTGTGTTGATTATGTATCGACAGAACTCAGAAGGTTCTTATGAAAAACACGGAAAAATTGCAAGTAAATCTTTATTTTTTTTTCATACAAACTGTTAGTAGCTATTACTGTCAAGCGATACTGAGTTCGACAAGCCGGCTAGTTCTCTATCATGGTTAAATTCGCACAATTACCAGATTTTCCTCTGAATTTCGTGGAAAGTATATGTCATTATTTAAGTTGGCCAAATTATGGCAAAAACCACAGATAGCGTATTAACGCTGTCAGAAATCTGACAGCTGTCAGAAGAACTGCTACTTAAACTTTTAAGTATCTTTTAAGCAAAGGATTTGATGACTTGATTCCAGATTATCAAGTTTTTCAATAAATGGATAGGTAATTAAATTAATTTTATCGAATTAAATCTTTCTCATTAAGAAGTTTATCGGTTCGTAACGAATGTTTCCTTCAAAGCCAATTATAGGGAGTCTATAAAATCAAACCTAGATCTCAACTAATTTCCTTAACGGTGTTCAGATTTAACAGCAAATAAATTTAAAACGAGAATTTAAATTGTGAAGTTATAGAAAGAGCAGTGTAGAGAGCGATACTTAAATTAGGTTCTCCGTAAGGACTATAAATAAGAATTAATTATAAAACAACTGCATTAAACTACTTCGACTGATTCTTAAAAAGGAGGAGTCGCAACGTAAAATAAAAATGGAGTCGATTTTTTGCAGTTTTACTAAGTTTAAATTACTAAAAATAAACTTTAATAATATACAAATGTTTATATCCCAATATGTTATAGAGTTCCTACAGGTTATATTTTAAATAAATTTAAAACGCAGATGTTGCTGTGAGTAACAAACAGCTGAAAAATTAATGGCAATTTTGTTAAACGTACCAGGATAACATACCGCTAAGGTAAAAGGAAAAAGGTAGCGATAGGCTTGCTATCTATCACATTGTGAGACTTAGTGATTTCGGCTAGTCGTGGGTGGCCTGGTTGTGCCTCTGCCTATTCCTTCGGGGATATAGGCGTGAAGATACTTACTTACTTGAAAAATGAACAAAAGTAAAAATCGAAAAATATATGGAAATCATGTTAAACATACCAGGATAACATACCGATAAGGTAAAAAAGTACTTTTATAAAACAAAAAGGTTTTACCTATTTTTTTCTAACTAGCCTTTTTATGCAAATTTTCATCCGCTTAATATCCTTTTAGGACCTTGGGTTTGATTTTTTAAAAGTTGCCTTTCTTTGAGTTCGGGTCTATATGTATATTAAATTGCATAGAAATCGATCCACTGTTTTTTATGATATTGGAAGGCAAACAAGCAGACGGATTTCCTGATGGTAAGAAATTCACGCCACCTAGAGACACCAAAGGTGGTAATGGTGCGTTGCCAACCTAAGGCTGGGATGTTACGCCTCAAGCAAAAGTTGGTTTACCGTCTACCTTACCCTGCAAACTGGAACACGTCATGACTTTATGGCGGCAGGAATAGGTAAGGCGGTGGTACCAATACGGGTGTGTCGCTGCGAAACTCGCACACCTAGTCAGATGTCACGGTGTTATGTGTTAAGACTATGCTCGACTTTTACGAGCTGCCTGGCAGGAAGGCAGATGGTCTATTCTGCAAAGGAGCCTGGACCAACACGGGGAAAAGAATATAATATTGCTGAGCCGTGAAACAGTGACCAACCGACAGACAGACTCGCATTTATATTATAGCGCAAATTATCGATTGGTAACTATAGTATAAATTATACTCATTGTTTTACAGAGCAGTCATAAAACATTAAATTATTTCTGATATAAAGTGGTTTGTACACGTAAAACTCTTCAAATATAAGAAACACCATGTTAAACAATTTTCCTCAAACTGGATGACGCTTTTACTGGTATTCCATTTTCTTTTATTAAGTAAGCGAGTTCCTTTCGGATTTGGCGCCAATTTCGTTGGACATAAACATCAGAGAATACAATTTTGGGCGGAAGTTCGTATTAAAATAAATTTTCCTGCCCTTTGATATTTTTCATTTTGCTTTTTATATTCATTCAAAATAATATTACTTAAATATTCTTTTACTCGCTGTTACCCTCGACTCCACATTCAATTAAAAGTTATGTGGATTTCTCGCATTGAGATATCCCACTCTAAATTCTAATAATGTATTTTGTGCTGAATTTAATTAAAATTGGTTTAGCCGTTTTTAAAAACGGGACATACATTCAAACGTTGTCATTTTTTAAAATAATTTCTTCTTCTCTTTCTCTTTCCACAAGTATCCTTACAAAATGACAACTGACTTTTGCAGTTCCTTCTGGATGTAATTGAAGTACAGTCATAAAGATAAAGAGTATTACTAGAGGTTATACCCCTATCAAAGAACCGACGTAATTGCCAAATATTACTGACTCACTCTAGTGTCCGACCTCTCTTTCATTTTAACTTTGTTAATTGACATAACAAGACTCTCAAAAAGAGAGGTCAGTACACTAGAGTGATTCAGAAATATTTGAAAATAACATCATTTCTTTGTTACGGGTTTAAGGATACCGCAGATTTGGACGGAACAAGTCGGGGCGCACCGCAACGCAAGTATCCGCCTAGATCGCTTTCATACATTTTAAATGGAGCAAAGCACACTGTGCCGGGCCGCATCGGGGCGGATTTTCCCGCGGCGGATTGCACGCGGTACCCCGGGCTCATTCGCCGATGCCGTCCTACAGTCACCAAACATCACGATATTAATAATGTGAATAGAGTGCTAGTGACATTTTAATGCTAAAATTTTGTATGAAAACGTCGAGTTGCTACTCTATTTTTTACTCTACTCTTTGGCACTACACGCTATCCTTTAGTACTAGTTAGTCTATAATAGTGGTGGGCAAACTACGGCCCGCGGGCCGAATCTGGCCCGTGAGAGGTTTTAATCCGGCCCGCCGAGCTTTTTGTCGGAAAATTATGAACCTCCTTAAAAAATAATAGACGTAAAGTTCAGACTATTGAAATTTGAACAATCAAGATACTGAATCTATGCTTCAAACATATACAATGCGTATTTCATATATTAAAACTTTATAAATCAATTTTATTTTAATATAAGATTGTAAAAATAAAAAAATGCGTTTTATAATCGTTATATTTACACCTTTTTTAGGTTTATTTTAATTTACTGGCCTGCCGCTAGTTTTTTTTTAATTTACCGGCCCGCGGTCAAAATGTTTGCCCACCCCTGATCTATTGCCTCATGTTGTACAATATTAGTTTCAATTATTATACAGACACGTCTAAGTACCTTTCTGAGATGTCACTGGTTTAATACAAACGATATTATATCAGTATTTTAAGCATTTTAGCACAGTAATAGGTTCGTTACTACGAGTACATCACATAGGTAAACAACAATAACATGAATTATTAAATTTTATTCATAAACCACCTACGGTATTTTGATCAAATTTATTGGTGGTAAAATCGCGTAGCAAGAATACAAAAAACATAATGCCAAAATTGATAAACTCCTTTAAAAATGTTAATTTCTCCAAAATATAGTCTTGTTAAAATTTAGTTTAAACCAAGCCTTAAATATAGTTTCACGGCTGATTGATTTTACTGTAGACAATCGAAACAAAGTTGATCTTAGAAACTTAATTAAAATTGAATAATATCTACACAAACTTTTGACAGTTTTATTGAATTTGGTTAAGAAATAAAAATCAAAATTGTTCGGCTTTTGTTTTGTAAAATTTGTTGTAAAGAATAAATTTTCATCAATTAGGAGTATTTTTTTCTTGTTAGTAGAAGTAGACTAAAGTAGGAGATATGTTGATATTATTGTCTATATCACATTATAATAAAGACTGTAATAAATAAATGAATATCCCTGGACAAGTTACACAAATTGGTTCTTACCCCAAAGTAAGCAAATTATAGTTTGTGTCATGGGTGTTAGTCATCGATATCAATACTCCCGTTTTCGGCCGTATTTTCAACCCTCTAGAAAAATTATAAATATTGGTCTTAAGAGTTCCAAGAATTAGAACTTTTTTAAGAAATTTCTTCCTCTTTATAGATCTTTTATCAAATTTCGAAAATTTTGAACACTTTTTGAGATATTCGCCAAAAACAAAACCACCCTTTTTTATTTACTAAATTATTTATAACTTTTGTAATTTTTGCAATCAAAACTCCAAATTTTTCAAAAAGTTTCTAAATGGGATGAAGAATCGAATGACACCTCGATAATAATTTTCCGAGGCGAGCTAAAAATTTTGACCTAAAAGGCACATGTTGACTAGACTATACGTAGAAATACTACAATACAGACCCGGAAATGCAGACATCTAAATGTTCGTCACACAAATGTCTGCCCCCGTCGGGAATCGGTTGCCTCACGGTTGTTCGGTGTAGTTAGGCGTGTATACTAGCCATTCGACCAACGAGGCGGTCAATCAATACCAGGTATACCCAGTATATTAATTTATTCTAAATTAATATTATGTTTCAACAAAATCGATTTTGTAACAGAAAATAATAAAGTTAACAAACAAACAAAAATCCAGATCGCAAAATTTAGGTATCCAAGTTGGTGACCTACACCTATTCTAACCCTTAAAATAGCTAAATTAAAAATTTATTGAATTAAAAATTTCATTTAACAAATTGTAAACCAAAATTTATGCTGTAGAAAACATATAAGTATATGTGTTTATATAAAAGTGTATAAATAAGTGTGTAATATAATTTCACCAAGTGCCAACAGTAAAAAGTATAAATTCTACCTAAACCTTCTTGGTTACTCTTGAATCTCGATATCGTGCGAATTGGAAATTAAAATCGTATATGTCATGTCAGGCACTTTTGAACACAGTACTTGCGGATTATTACTATTTAGTTACAAATAAATTCGACTAATCCTAAGTGATACGAGTATATTGTTAACTATTAATTGAATTTTAATAATACGCTAGTATTGTGTTCAAGAGTACCTAAAATTACATACTCGATTCCAGTTTCCAATATTGCATAAATCGAGCTTCAAGAGAAACCCTACTGAGCCCCGTTTAGGTTAGAAAAATGGTCACGTTACATAGAGGATGTTCAATTATTCGACATGGCCCGTGACAGCACATAATCACTTGCAACCAATTCAACTGGATCCGGTCTGAAGTGGTGCTTGCACGGTGTCTATCCATAATTGTGCTCATCTGAAGTGTCTGTATATGCAATATTTTGGTTCTGTAATCACTCTTATGTGATGCAAACTCGTAGGAAAATTTTTGTATAGGTTTGACGATCTATAAATACTTTCAATATTTTTAACTTATTCCAAAACAGAAAAGTTTCTCAATTCGTCAGCATACTCTTCTCCGAAACGGCTCGACCGATTTTCGTGAAATATGAGCATATTGAGTAGGTCTGAGAATCGGCCAACATCTATTTTTCATATCCCTAAGTGACAAGGGTGACTCACTCTATTTTTTTTAGCTGCAATCACAATAAAAAAGTAGCACACGATAGAAAGACGATAATAATAACATTAGATTCCATTTTTTTATTTTTTGTTGCACTTAAACCATTTATACTATTTTTCAACATAGGTATTAACGTATTTTTATTTTAGCACTTGCCCTGTGCTTGGGATAAATTTTCTATAAATTTTTAAAGAAAGAAAAAATTTCCTGTCTGGGGCGAAATTTTTTCTTTCTTTAAAAATTTATAGGTATTAATTTAATAACTGGACTATTGGCATGGATTTTGTCCACCGCCTTACCTAAGAATAGGCTGACATAAGCTCTTGATTAAGTTTCAGATAGCCACATACATGTTCCAGTTTAGAGGGCAGAGTTGTAGGTGTTTTGCTGTAAGTGAAGTTACTCACCCTTAGGCAACGCACCACTCCCATTTGATGTCTTTGTTTTTAACTTACTTCTAAAGTAATTAAGTATCTTTGAGCTTATATCCCCGAAGAGATAGGCAAAGGCACAACCAGAGCACCTACGACTAGCCGAAGACAATAAGTCCCACAATGTGATAGGCGGCAAGCCTATCGCCAACCGAGCACATATGCAATCCCGAGCAACATTTTTTTATTAAAAAATTTAAAAAAACAAATTTTCTATTTATTGCCTGACTCGGGAATCGAACCCGGACCCTCATGTAGTCAAGTCCAACACCTGGATCGCAAAACCACCAAGGCGAGAGGCTTACTTCTTAGCATTGGAAAATCCATCTACCTATTTACGTTCAAATAAAAAAAACATTCTAGATAATTAACTACCGTTCCACATCAGCCACAAGTGACAATCAACGATTAAGTAATCAAAATGGCCGCCACCGCAAATGGTGTTAACCTCGGCTGTCAATAGCGGTTAAGTTGTAACGAGAGGAACCGCGGCAGGTGGTTATATGACCCGCTATCCATTACACACGACCCGTGCTCCGGGGCTTCAGAGCTCGGGTTTCAGCCACCGCAATATGAGTCATGATATTTGTAAGCCAAAAATCTTTCTATGGGTGCTTATTTTCGACCGACTGCAAAAAGGATAAGGTAATTAATTTGTCTTTTATGTTTTTGGTTTTTTTTGTATGCAATGACTCAGCTTATGGAGTTTAATATAGTTTTCGTGCTAATTCAGTGATGGTTCTATTTATAATAATGCATATTTACTGTGTACGTAGATTACGTAAAAACTTGGAGTCGGTTTTTTTGTAGTTTCTCTGCGTTTTAATTATTTCGGATATTTTTAGTTTGAAATCTTTGTTTGTGATTATAATTGCTTTGTCTTTAGCTTTTAATAAAGCTATCATTACATCGATTTAAATATAGCTTGGATTTTAAACAAAATGTTAACCTTAGATTCGTAAAGTAATTCAAAATTAATATCAATTTAGCGTATAACTGCTTATAAAGAGACAAAACAGAAAAAACCTAAGAATGCGTTCTATTATATTAATTTATTTAGTTTCTATAGGAATACATTCTTTATTTATATAGCATCTACATCCATATTTCTGCAAACAAATCATCATTTATCCTTTATTCATTTATTTAAAGGTTTGTGGAGATTAGATAACAAAGATGAATGTTTTTTTTTTCTGGTTATTTTACTCTCTGGAACTTCTAGCGAAAGTGCAAAATCTTTTTCAAATTTTATACCCCATATCTTAAAAAAGGTTAACCTAATATAATTTATATATCTTATAACTATCTTTCACTTATGTAAAAAAAAAGCAAACTTATGTAAGAGCGAATAAAACCCCGGGAAACGGTTCATAACCTACAAATCGATATAACATTAATTACTTGTTTACAAATCAACTGTCCATATTATTGAAAATAGTCGCACACTGTATATCGTTAGTAGGTAATAGCGCCCTAAGATAACCCGTTGATATGTGCCACAGTATAGAAAATGTCAGTTAGAAATGTCAGTCGATTGGTTGCATGTTGGTGTTGGTATGTGAAGACCCCAACACCCGCTGGTGGCTATCTAGTAAAGGCTTTATACAATTTCATATTGTAATCCTAGTTCGCGTGGTCATCACGCGTGGACGGAAGGACCGATTTTGCCACTTCTTTTTTTGCAGCATTAGTTACAGTCAGAAGAAGATTCTTATAAAGAAAAAAAAATCCGAAACCGGCGTGTTTAAATGAAAAGGTTAATTAATGTGAAAGAAGCCAGACAGGTTTGTCAGGGTCGTGAAGTCTGGCACTTGATACTCTTTGCCTACCCCGTAAGGGACTTGACGTGAATATGTATGTATGTATGTAAAATTAGGAAAATTGTGGTCAAAGTAGGGAAAACAATATATATTTTTCACATACTGACTGTCGCAACGATTTGCCTAATCAAGCAGTACGAAGTTCTTCACAGCACTCGATACTCTCTGCTAGCGCTTTAAGTTAAGGGGCCATGTATGCTAAAATACGTCAGCAATATACTGTTTTTTTCATACAAAGCAATTATGGATCTTGGTGACAAAAATACACAAAATTAACATTAACATGCTTTATAAGACTAGTGTTTCCAATGAATCGTTCATTTCACTTTGCTCGATAGAAAAAAATCAAAAAGTTAACCCTTTTTTGAAAGCAAAACCCAACTGTCTACTTTAATTATGAAAATATCGAGACCAGATTTAACGTAAACATAGATAAGTACTATACCTAAAAGATAAGTGTTTCAGTTTTTATACTTTTTTTCAAATTACTTTTATAGTGTCAAAAATAGTGATTTGTCGCTTAAGACATTTACTTTAGAGCGCAATATTTCATAGTAATCATGGAACGGGGGAGTGCAGCGATTGACTGTTCTGGCTGACTAAGTATGGGGCCTTAAGGCTGGGCATTAAAATATGTATGTACAATTTTTAAGACATATTACACAATCCAATCCCCAAGAGCAAATTATATGCTTAAGAGTTGATCAACTATACTAATAAAGAAATACTGAGTTAAATACACACTCCGAAAAAGAACACAAATGCCTGTCCCAGTCGGAAATCGAACCCGAGCCTCAAGTTTAGTCGAAGGTGTTAGACGTATTCGCTAACACTCGACTAATGGGGCTTAATATTAAGTCGCCTAGTTACTAGCAGGGCAGAGGTTGCAGAGATGTCTCGCTAAATAATTAGCACAATTGTCTTATCTGTATTAATTAATTCAGCACGCGAGTCCAACGATCCTATTCCATACTCATGCTAAATGAAACTAGTGTCTACGAAACTTATTTATTTAGTCATAATGCTTACAGTATCACAATATTAATTATAATTATAAACTGAAGAATTAGTCCTTACTTCCCTTGCTCATCGCGTCACGAGTGAATGGATTAGAATGATTTCGCTCATTCTTTTTTAACCAACTCCAAAATAAGGAGTTCTTAATTCGAGTTTACGTTTTTTCTGATTTTATTAAATATGTACTTAGATTTTACTTCTTTAACTTCGTTTTTAGAAAGATAGGTCGTGATTCTGAGATAGTCCCATATTATACACACGTATTTTTATTATTATGATTCTACTTGTTGTTTTTCAGTTATGTGTATATTTCTAACGTCAATTATTTATTAAGAATGAATTACAGTGTAACTACAAAAGCCATCTCTAACTAATTCATGAGTCATTCATTTTTGAAAAATTGCAAATGCTTTCGAAATTAGTTAGTATCTTCACGCCCATATCCCCGAAGAGGTAGGCAGAGGCACAACCAGGGCACCCACGACTAGCCGAAGACACTAAGTCCCACAATGTGATAGGTGGCAAGCCTATCACCAACCGGGCACATATCCAATCCCGAGCAACTTTTTTTTATTAGAAAAAATAGAAAAACTCAATTCTCTTTTTGTTACCCGACCTGGGATTCGAACCCGGGACCTCATGAAGTCAAGTCCAACAACTGAACCGCTAGACCACACAGGCGAAATGGTTCCACAAATATTGTATTGTAACCACTTGTCGGATAAACTTATCCAGACAAGAGTCCTAGTACTCTAGCATTTGGTTGGCAACGGAACATTAACCTATTGTGTCCATAAACCACAACAAACTTGCAATCAAGAAATCCATCTGCTTCTTAGCTTTTCGATGTCATGAAAAAACCGTTGCTTAATGAATAAAACAAGTGAAACATCTATTGAAAGATGAGATTTTTAAGTAATTAACACTGAAAGCCAAGGAGCAAAAGTTTTAAATGACGGTCATTTGTGAAAAAGTATTGAGAGAGCGACGTTACAGGATAATGGAGGGAATTAGCTTGATTATCTCTCTGTTAAAAGTCTTGGAAGTTTCTGGAAGATAGACAAGCGAAAATTAAAACCTCAATCTCTCAGTACTGTTCTTAAGTGCGTCATTATGTGGGGGCTTAACGTTTATAAATATTTTAAAAGAAAATGCTAGCATAACATTTTTAGCCGCCTCGAAAAAGGGGAGGCAATCAATTAGTGTGTATGTTTTTAATGCGATTACTCGGCCAATAAGGAATCGATTTTGATGGCTATTTCTATGGTCACGTTTTCGAGGTGATTCTATATCGATTTGTTTAAGATCTAACATAGTTTTTGAGATATACATAATAATGCACACATTTTCGTATATGTATGACACCATTGTCAAAAAAATCTATAAGCGGGATATTGACATAATTTAGCCATTACTATTCAGCTATCTTTAAAAAAATATCAAATTATTTACATGATAATAATATAAAGGTAAGTAAACGTATTTAACACATTTATCTAAAAAGATTATGATCATTACTTCCTTTCAAAAAAACAAAATTGTTTCAAATTCGATAATATTTTGTAAGATTTTTAAAAATTACGTCTTTTGTGCATTTTTGTTTATCACTTTCCGTGTATTTCGTAAAAAATCGTATGATTTATAATTAATTAAGCAAAAAAATGGTTTCTTATTGTTCATTTTTTTCTTTTTTTTTTAATTTTTCAATCTTATTGTTATATATTATATTTAGGTTGATACATCCACTTTTTCTTTACAGATTTTAATATTTGGTTTGGCTGAAAGAAATCTGTAGACATACAGATAATCCATCTTTTTTGCATTTCTGTTTATTAATGTCCATGTTTTCTGTAAACATTTTTTGCCTTAAAGAATTACCTAAATAAAAAAAACATTTGGAAAAACACAAAGTGATTGATGTTCACGCTTCACTAGACTCATGTTGTATAATCAAAGCACGAAAAGGCTCGTCGTAAAAAAGCTCAAAAATCTGAGAGCCCGACAGCACTTCCGATTTATATGTACGCTGAATTGTCGCCGAAATAAACGCTCACTGAATTTAATAGAAAGTCCTCGCACTACTTCAAAGAGCAGAAAAGTATTATTTTGAAAGCAATAAGTGTGATGAAAAAGGATCGAATATTTCGATTTTCATCAGCATATATATAACTTGCAAATACAATCAAATTGATATCAATCATAACATTCCGTAACTCGATATAAATATTTCTGGGCTATTTTTAACCCCTACGCAAAAAAACACCCCTTTGTCAGTGTCAAACTTATAGTATAAGATATTTTTTTATGATATTGGAAGGCAAACAAGCAGACAGATTTCCTGATGGTAAGAAATTCACGCCACCTAGAGACACCAAAGGGGGTAATGGTTCGTTGCCAACCTAAGGCCAGCATTTTAGGCCTCGAGCAAAAGTAAGTCTAACGGCTACCTTACCCTCCAAACCGGAACACGTCATAACGTTATGGCGGCAGGAATAGGTAAGGCGATGGTATAATATTATAAGTTTGACGTTGCTATGTGTGTCTGTCTGTGGTATTATGACGATTGGACCGATTTTAATCTGGTTTCTTTGTTTGAAAGTTGACTTGATTAAAATGGTTGAGAGTTATTGTTTTTTTTTTAATTTTTAGATTTTGTTATTGCTAAATCTAAAATTATAGCTTCTTAGACTTATTATTGGGTCATTTTAGTATAAGGTATCATAAAAATAAGATTGCATATTTTGTAATTAGGATTCATCTTTATATGTCTGGGCCTTAGCGATGTTAATGCAGGTACATAAGGTTGAGATCCATTTTTATTAATATCACATACTAATAAAGGTTATCTAAAGGACACAGTTCTATCGACGGAATCGATTACAAAGGAAAAAAAAATACTACACCATTCGAATCCTCAGTAGCGCAAATGGTCAGGGCATTTATCAAAGAGAGACAAAAAGGTTTAGGTTTATATCCTAACTACAGTGATTTTTTTCTTTAAAAATTGTGAAAATATAAATATATGGTATTTTGAATTTGGTTAAAATTTTGTATGTATGTTCAATGTGTTACTACTACTGGATGATATCAAATTACGATTGGATCCAGTTGGCAGCATTGCTGTTGTTATGTCACCACGTTGTCAGTACGAATTTCTCCGGTCAGCTAATATGCGCTTAAGTTGTATACTTTATCAATGTGGCTACTGATCAGAACATTCAGCAGATTTTTTTTTAAATTAACATTTTTGGTCACGAAATAAGTTTGGGAATGTCAACTAAAACAATCATATATTTTGTGGAGCCGCTTGTTTTTTTCTGCTCAAAAACTTCTATAATCTATTAGTTTCGCCTGAAATTTAATGAAACCATTTTTTTCTGGGCTCATTACCACTCCTCTTTCAGCGCCCACTGGGGAGCGTTATTGCCCGCTTTGAGAAATACTGTTTTAGATTGTGTTTTTTGCATAGTTTGTTGATTTGCTTTTTAAATTTATCGACATCATAGTTGCATTTTCAGTAATTATGTAAAATGAAATACTTAGGTATGTAACAAGAATCAATATCAGATGTTTAAAGAAACGCCACAACCGCCACCCAAACGATAATTAGACCTAAGCAAGTCACAGACATTTGTCAAAGCGTATAAACAGTTTTTGAAGCAGCCCGCTGTACCTGCTGCAGGTAAACTGTTACAGTTTGGGTCACCAAGCGTCCGGATTTCTCGGGACATATGCGGACTTTGTTTTTTATTCTCCGTACCATTTCACTGTAGAGTTACTCTTGAATCTCGATTTATGCAATATTGGAAATTGGAATCGGATCTGTCACTTTAGGTACTCTTGAACACAGTACTAGCGAATTATTGCAGTTTAATTAATAACAAACAATTGATGATTTTATCCGATTCATTGAATTTTGTTGTAACTAAATGCTAACCATCCGTTATTACTGTATTCCAGAGTACCTAAAATGAAAAATCCGATTAAATTATTTTAGTTTGCATGAAATCGATATTTGAGAGTATAGATAGATATAGATATAGATATAGATACTGGTCAGCTTTCCATTTAATGTTTTCAGTCATGCTAACGTCATAGGTTTAATTTCGTTTTGTTTGTGTTTTATTAAAATATTATACGCTTAAAAAAACAATTCATCAATTATTTAAAATTAACGTGTTTCATACCGGGTATACTCAATTATCTAAAAGAGTGAAAGGTACATAAGATAAACTATCATTATTATTTACTTTAAGCAAAATTAGTTTATTGGTAGTGTGCGAAGGTGTTTTGTCATGAATCTCCAAAACTGTCTAATCATTTGAAAAGAATTGGTAACAGATATGATGGAAGCTAGACATTTTTGTAGGAACTGACATTTAATACTAGATAGGGGACTATGCCTGTTTAAACTTAATGTTTGTACTTTGGACAAATAATTTAAAAAATTTCATTCTATATGTTTTCTTCGCATAAAAAGTTCATCTTAATTATAAAGATGAATTCCCATTTCTCTTGATCAATGCGTCATTCCTGAATGAGTGGATCAAATTTGATTTTTTTTTTCATCAGAAGGATCATAAAAACAAAAGTCAATAATCATATTTGTGACAGGATATCAGTCGGATCAGCTTATAAATATAAAAAACAAATGAATAAACTACAAACAATTTAAAGGGGTACTTTTATATTCCTAAGTTCGAGAAGAAATTAAAAGGTTAATTTTATGGAAATGCTCGCAAATTTTCTTTAATTATCCGAACTTATCGGATGTTTATGGTTAGCCTAGCAGCAGGTAAGCTGCTAACAATAGCATTCCAAGCATCCGAAATAAATTAAAAATTTTAGTTCCTTTTCTAACTAAGCTTATGAACAAGAGTTAGTTTTTTCATAAATAATAATTATGTTTAGACCAACCTGTTAGTGTTTTTTACATTATTTTAAGACTCGGATTCGATTCTCAACATGGTCAAGTATGATGTAGATATTAACGAGTTTAATAGGTTACACTAAGTGTTAAACTGACGAAAGTAAAATATACAACAATTTTATAACATAGTTTAATAACTATTAAAAAGATTAGTCCTAAATTAAGCAATAAGTTTATAGTTCCAATGTCGTCTGCTCTGGCCGCTTGCGTGTCTGGTTTTTCCTTATTTTAAAATTTGTAGAAAAGTATCGTCTCGTTTGTGTGGCAGAGGTACCTCGTAGGTACCCCATCCCTATGCCTAGCCGAAGATTGACGACCTGGAACCTCATGAAATCGAGTCCAAAACCATTACTAGTAAGGCGATTAACTTTAATATTAATTTCATAAATGTGAAAATCTATATGTCTGTCTGTTGCGGTTTTATGGTTCAATTTATTACACTTACAGTCCAAGACGTGATTTCAAAAGTAGACGACATTATTTTTCAAAGGTCATCCCCTAAATTACCACAATGTGAGAGTATTTTTTTATAAAAATCGTTACTATATTTTACATTAACGCGGGGAAATAGCTGGTATTAAATACTGAGTTAAAATATTTATCTCTGAGTTAGGTTTCCATAAACGTGATTAAAATCTAAATTAAAAATAACCCAAGGTTAAGCATTTAACCCTGGAACGTGAAAATAGACTTAATATAGATATACTAACATATAATAATTGGTGGGTGAAGAGCCTCCGAAACCGGCATATTTGTATATAAAGAGTAACGAACATGGGAAAAGCAAGACCAGCCTGCAAGGATCATAATACTTAGCAATCGAAACTCTCTGCTTACCACCAACGGATTTGGCTTAAAGCTATGCTTATATGCACTAATAAGTGATTGATTACGTAAAGATATTCAGTTTGCCCTTTTAACACCTCAGAGATAAAGAATAAATAACACTGTATTGACAACA
This sequence comes from Calephelis virginiensis, assembly GCA_002245475.1. Taxonomy (NCBI): domain Eukaryota; kingdom Metazoa; phylum Arthropoda; class Insecta; order Lepidoptera; family Riodinidae; genus Calephelis; species Calephelis virginiensis. The sequence goes on along the minus strand of NJDC01000353.1, from coordinate 41,340 downwards.
AGCGCATTCTTAGATAACAAAAACCGGACTGCAAAACTTAGCAATTGTTATCGTCTTTTTATAATATACTAGCAGTTTCACGCAGCTTCGACTTAGCTCAGCTTTTGCTGCACCGATTTTGATGAAACAAAGCCTATAACACTCAGGGATAATGTAGCATTTTAAGGGTGAAAGAATTTTTGAAATCGGTCCAGTAGTTTCGGAGCCTATTCATTTCAAACAAACAAACAAAAAATCAAACTTTTCCTCTATAATATTAGTATAGATATATAGTGGTTCGGCGTCGATATGGTTTCTTAAGGTCCCGGGTTTGATCCCCGGATCAGGCAACGATAAAAATTGAAAATGTGTGTACAATTTGAATGGGATATGTGCATAGTTGGCGATAGGCTTTTCACATATTACTGTGGTACTTGCTGTCTTCAACTAGACGTGGGTGCCCTGGTTGTGCCTCTGCCTACCTGTTCAGGAATATGGGCCTGAAGATACTTCAATCAAGAAATATGATAGAAAGCTGTGCAGCAACATGCTCGAGTAGGGTTTCACCGTCTTAGCTATTCCTGATGCCATAATGACCATATTTATTAAAGAAGAAGAAGAAGACAGAAGGCTAGGTAGTCAATAATTAAAGCCGGCAAAAAACCGACTTCTATTTCATTAAAGAAATTAACTAGGTGTATAAAAGCCACGTATTTTCCTTGTTTCCCCCAGGATTCCTTCAGCAGATCTAGACTTGGGAGGCAATGAATACCTCGGAAGGATACTCTTTAAAAAAAATATTTTTTTAAAATCGGTTTCATAATGAAGGAAAAAATTTAGTTAAGTACATGACATATGAGAAAAATCCTATTAGTATTATAAATGCGAAAGTTTGTATGTTTGTTTGTTTCTTACTCTTTTACGCTAAAGTACTGAACCGATTTTCATGAAAGTTGGCTCACACAAAGAGGGTAACTTGGTTTAACATATATGATAGTTTTAATCCCAAAAAAATGTTCCTGTGGGACCGTTAACCACGCGGGCGACAGCTAGTATAATATATATAAGAGAAATTTATAATATATGAGTCAAACATATACCTAACCTTCTTTTTTCGAAACGGTTAAAAATGTTAAAAAAGTTGAAGTCCAGTGAAGACCCCTATCAATAAATTACAATAATATGAGTGTAAATTATTGTTGGGGAGGAATGTTCTGGGGACTGCAGAGTGCAGGTGCTTTTACGACCTGCCGTTAGCCGTTGATAGTTTATATTAGATTCGGATACGTATTTTGCATCATGTTTATGAAATAATATGGACACATAAGAAAATATAAATAAAAGTAATATTAATAAAAAAAACGTGTGTGTGTACTTATGTACACGCGTTAGAAGTTGTACTTCTTCGGCGTAATAAGATAAAAATCTTTTTAAAAACTAAAATGTTATCTATAGCTAACTTCATAGCTAACTTCATCATGTCGGTTTTTCGTGACGGTGTGCGCGCGCATCGTAAAAATTTACCCTCATCATTTTTTTCTAACGCGCAAAAAGAAGTATAACTTCAAAAATCCTATAAAATAACATGTTCTGACTGACTGATTTATCATCGCCGAGCAAAAACTGTTAGAGCTACAGCTATGGACTTTTAAGAGTAGAGTCGTTTTATTGAGTCATTTGATTGAGAGAGACACCCACTTAGGACGCAATTTTGGGAATTCTACTCCTAAGGGAGTGAGATAGAGATTGAAAGTTTGTATGGAAGACCGTCATTTTTTAAGTAAGAAACATAAATTTTATTTTTAGGCCGTTTATTAAAAATGAATACATACATATATACATATATAAAAGTTTCTAGAAATTCCACCCCTAAGGGAGTGAAATAGAGATTGAAAGTGTATAAAAGTATTATTAATGGGCTATGTTCAGTAAATATATATAGCCGCGGGTAACAGCTAATAATATTATAGAATTTACGGATCGAGTATTTTGTAAATGGAAGTGTTCATTCGAAGTAAATGAAGTGTTAAAAGGTACATTGAATACCAGAAGCTGTTTGAGTCACTATTTCTTTGTGTGGATATCTTTTAGATATACTGAATGTATATCGAACTATGTCTCCAAATCTAATCACCTACCGACTACTAAAGTATCTTTACGCCCATATCCCCGAAGAGGTAGGCAGAGACATAACCAGAGGACCGAGGACTAGCTGAAGACACTTAGTCCTATAATATGATAGATGGCAAGCCTATCGCCAACCGTTTATTGCCAACCAACAATTTGTTTATTAGAAAATTGAAAAAACCAAATGTTCTTTTTGTTGTCCGCCCCGGATTTGAACCCGAGACCTCATGCAGTCAAATCCAACATTTGAACCGCTAGACCACAGAGGCGACCTACTACTAAAAATAATAAACAGTAGTTTAACATATTTTTTTTAACACTGTCTAAAATTGGATTTTCAGCCAATAAAATGATGCCACGTCATCCATGTGCAGCATGTTATTGGTTAGATAGTGTTTAGTTAAACAAGTACCTGATTATTTCCTGGTAAGACGGTTACTTTATTTCTTAAGTAAAGCGGTGGCCTTATTACTCAAGCTCATTAATGAGATTGGGCGGCAACGAGAAAGCAAATTTTTTTAAGATTATTTCATTTATGCACTTTCACTGAACAAAATTGTATAAAATGCCACCAAAATTGACTAATTTCACTCAATGTAATGACACATTCAATTGAAAAAAAATATAACCGTATTTTCTCTTAAAGGCGGCAATACTCTGGTAACACGGCTAATATTCAAATTTGTGGCTGTCATTCTGTATAATGTGTGATATTACATATGCATTAATTCTTACTTTTCTAACAGGCACAGACTTACTTCCTTGTATGCCTATAAATTTTGCTTGCAGACAAGTTATTACCTGTTTTGAAAACAAAAACTCTGGTTACAAGAAAACGATGTATTCAAATGAGGTGAAAATTAGCAATTCAATTGAAACAGAACTTGAACTCTCGAAGGCTCAATATTTCAAATTGCCCCATACTCCATAAATGTCATTTACGTACGATGAACGTGTTTATTGGAGTGAGCCAACAAGCCTCCCCACTTAAACAACTGGTTCCATTATTTGTAAGTTAGGGATGTAACGCTGGATTTATCGGAACCGAACCCGAAATAAGGCTTTAAAATTTGGTTTATTGGATTCAGAACACGGTGGACAGCGAAATATTACTGTAGTTACGATGACAAAATGCAATTCTATTTGAATAAAATTACTAAAAATAGAACATAATCTAAACCCAAATTTTTATTAAAATCTAATCTAAAACAGTTGTTGTTTTAGATTAGATTAAAACAAATTGTTTTTAAAAAATGTGGAGGTGGGAACTTTAGGTAGGGTTGTCACATGTAAAGAACGTGACAATTTATATGGTTTCCCGAGCTCTTCCTATATTCGTGTTCTGGTCGCGGAGGTGGGTGGTGGGAACGTCAGTTAGGCTTGTCACAATCTGTGTCGTTTGGAGGATTATTTGCCACAACGGTTACACTGCTTACGCGGAATTAGCAAAATAAAGGCTTATTTTACATCTTTTAAAAAATGTATTGTAATGCATTTAATTACTTATATTTCAATTCATTATTTTTACTCTGAATATAATTTTCAATTTGATATTGATGGAGCCGCCTTGTGGGTTTAGTAATTTTTCTTTTTTTTTTCTTCCTCATTTAAAACTACTCTAAAAAGGAGGAGATGATCAATTCGGATGTGTGTTTTTTTGTATAATGTCTAAAAGTTAACTAAGGAGAATATTTTTTTTACTAAAATCCACATTTATCCCTCCCAATATTCTAAGTGATTACAATAATTGTGACTATAACAGTTTATGTAAATAAAATTCGATTTCTTTGAAACAAACCGAATCCCCGTGGCATCCCTAGTAGGTAGACCGGCGACCTCCCGCACCGACAGGAACAATGAAAGTGAGAGAGGGCTGGAATGTGCGGGAGGCCAGGGGAGCCGCTCCCGGTTCCCAGGCGAGGAATGCCAGTGCGAGCAACAAAGCCTACACGCCGCCATTCGCTCCCCCCACTCCCCGATAGCGGTTCTCTACACACTTGTAATTTTTCGTAACTTCACCCCACGAACCTTTTAAGGGCTAACTAATTTCAATTAATCAAATATTTACTTGGCAACATTTAGTAAAAGCATCACAAAAATGCTAACCTTAAACGAAATAAAGATTTCTGTTATGTCATATTGGAAACACTCCGAATAGTCAGTGAGTAGTTTTATATAAATGCATATATTTTAGTACAAACAAATATTCAGTCTTTAAGAATAAAAAAAAAATGTTTTTTATGTAACTTAATTCCTAAAAAACTTGCTAAGATTGCTGACTGATGAAAAGGCTAGATATTATCAGTGAACACCCATAAAATGTCATCCAAATTTTAAACTCTCTATAACTATCTAATATCAGAGATAGGTAAATATCGTCTTTGCTACTATCCAGAAAAATAAAAAAAAAACCTACACTAGTGGAATCTTAAAAATTGCATCCCCGTTTCCCTTGATCAAGGTATTCCGCCTGAATAAATAAACCAATTTTGACAATTCCTTTTACTTATTATTTTTTTAGTTACTGTTCGATGGTTAAATTTAGGATAGGAAAAGTATGTCGAATAAGCTAGTTTTATACAATGGTAAACAAAAAAATAATAATGTTATAAAATAAATAATAAATAAATAAATAAAATAATGTATTTTGAAATTAATATATATTAAAAATATTTTAAAATGCAAAAAAGACAAATAAATATATTTTCTTCGTGTATTTACTAATTTAATAACTATTTGCATTTAAAATGATCTCGTGCTAGGATAAAACATATCAGATTATGCATGTACTACACAGAATGCATTCATGATCTTTATCTCAACACAGAAAGATAGACATAAAGAAAAGAGAAAGATATACGTTGACTTTTAAAACGTGCACTTTGTTTACATTTTACAATATTTTAATTTTCATTTAAATAAATGCAGTGTTATAACTTATATCAAATTGCAACATGAGGATTAAAGAAATAACGACAATGATGCCGATTCTGATGCACATTAGACACTTACTTACTTTAGGTGTATGCTATCTTTTTTCCAAGAAAAAGATAGGTAAATTTAAACATGTCAAATTAGTCAGGATTTAACTTATTTGTGAAGATTTCAATCTACGTGTTCTAGTTAATCTGAACGCAGTAAACGGTGGTAATTTTGTTACACTCTCACTAAAATAATTTTAAGTTATCGTTGTCTTCTTCCAACGTAAGTAACAAGAAGAGACGAAAACACTTCGTGCTATCAAATTAAACCGTACACGTCATTTCTACAGACGTTTAATCTATCACTCGGAAAACGTTGATTAAAACATCACAATTTGACATGTTCGGACTAATCTGACATGTCCAAAACTTTCCATCTCTTTTGTTTTTGTTTCGTTTGAGTAAGATAGCATGCATCTAAAATAAGTTTAGTTTGTGAACAGCAGATTTAGCACCATTGTGTTTTATGTCTTTCTATTACTTACGTCAAATACAGCGATAACTTATAATAAAAGTAAAGAAAGAAAGAAAGAAAGTATCTTCACGCCCATATCCCCGAAGAGGTAGGCAGAGGTACAATCAAGGCTCCCACGACTAGCCGAAGACACTAAGTCCCACAATGATAGGTGGCAAGCCTATCGCCAACCGGGCACATTTCCAATCCCGACCAACATTCTTTTTTTTAATTAGAAAATTGGAAAAATCCTATTTCCTTTTTGTTGGCCGACCCGGGATTCAAACCCGGGACCTCATGCAGTCAAGTCCAACACCCGGACCGTTAGACCACAGAGGCGATATAATAAGTAAGTATATAGCAGAATTGCCAGCATTGTGAATTGAGTACCTGCACAATATGTTCATTGAGCAGCGCAGGGTTCAGACTGAGGGTCAGGGTCGTGTGTCAAGTCACAGCAGCTGACTTCATATCAAGTTCATTTACACTGTGACGTGAACAGCATCAGCACTCCTAACGATTCTCTATATAATGGTATAGGTGCAGTAAAACTGCAAAAATCTACTCCAATATCATTGAAGTGTTAAGAAAAAATATACAAAAGTGAATATATCAAAAACCGCTAGTTGGATCTTAATCAAATTTATATATGACCACCTCTGAATCATGAACTATCTTACGAAAAAAGAATCATCAAAATCCATTAATAACTGGAGGAGTAATCACGCAAAAACATAAAACTTACAGACGAATTAAATTATTTTAGAGTAGGTTAAAAATGTTTTTTTATGCAAGAGGAGGCAAACGAGCAAATGGGTCACCTGATGGAAAATGATCACCTCTGCCTACGGACGTCCGCAATAGAGTATCACAGACGCGTTGCCGACCTTTAAGAAATGAGTACGCTCTTTTCTTTTAGGTTCCTAAGTCGTATTCGTTTGGGAATACCGCCCTCGGTAACTGATTCCAGAAAGGTGTTGTGCGGGGTTTTGTTACATTATATGCATATATTTAAGCGTAATAAATCACGACGTTTGTATTTTCTACTCTTCCGTAATGACATTTAAAGTATTTCTAGGATTCCGTACATCAAAAGGATGAAACGGAAGCCATATAGGATTACTTATCGCAGGGACACGTGAAAGGTATCAAGATGAAATTTATACCAAATGCTCAACTGTACTGTCTCTAGAAGCTGTAAAAATATTAAACTTCTAAGCCAACGCAATCAAAAGATATAACCGTTTATATCGTAATCTTTCGAAATCCGCAAGGAAATCAAAACCTTCAGGGTATTTCCCGTTAACTAATCTTGAAATTCAGTACGAAGCAACGTCTTAAAGTACAGTTATAGGAAAAATTGCGAAAACCATATATTTTTAGTTACGTCATATATCGTGATTTATGCATGAACTTTTTTTTTTACTTATATACCCACAGGTTTGTAAGGAACCCTCGTTGGGCGAGTCCGACTCGCACTTGGTCGCTTTTCTTGTTTTACCTCAAATATCTTTATTTTTTCACACGAATGCTGCGTAATAAAGAAACCCTTTACTTTTTGACCTTGCCATTTATATGCCGTCCGCCAGGCGTAGCATGAGATATACATATAAACCTTCCTCTTCAATTACTTTATCTATTAAAAAAACCGCTTCTAAATCCGTAGCGTAGCTTTAAAGATTTAAGCATACAAAGGGACAGAGAAAGCGACTTTGTTTTATACTATATACTGTTATATGGTGTAGAAATAAATTTAAATAAATAGAAGGTATTAAAAGTAATTGAGTGGTAATTTTGTCTTGGAATAACAAACTAAAAGTTGAGTCATTTTCTCGATGAAATCTGTTAAAGAAGAGCGGAGATTATGAAAAGTTTAAACACTATGCATAGTTTTAGATTAAGTCCCGCGGAAACAGAAACTTTGTAATAAAAGACATCTCTCCATCTCTGTAATAAAGGAGACATCTACATCGCGTATTAAAAGTTTTTTAATTTTATGAATTACTTTTCATGGCAATGTCTTTTTTTAATGTTTTATGGTTAAAGTTTATTATTTACTTTTATTGTCTAGAAGAGAGCAATGTTGATAGGTAATACCGACCGTAGTCTGGACCGACTACGACAATCAAATCTCGGTTTCGATTCCCGGTGAGAACAGGAAGGAGTGATGAACACCCATGTCTGTGTTTATTATATTTATATCTAAGACTATCTGTGTATTATTACCATTGACTAACACCTATAACATAAGCACGTAATTACTTAGGGGCTAGGTAAATTACGAGTACTTACTTTGAGGCTATCAATTTTTCTAATTTATACAGAGATATAATTCGGCCGAATACCGAATATTTAAATAATAACCGAATAAGCCGGAAACCAAATAGTAGCCGAATATTTGTGACCACTTAATATATGACCCATTCGTCAAATGTAGAGTTCTAGATATACACTAATAAATACGGATGCATCAAATGTTTACTATTTATTTGGTAACGTTATAGTTATTAAATCTAAACAGAAACGAAAACCTTGTTTGTTATAGACATTAACTATTACTGTAACGAAAAAATGTGATGACAGAATTGCTTATTCTACAAATAAAATCAAACCCAAACTTTATGAATGGCCGACAGTGTAAAGGATATAAGCTCCTCAACTAGCTAGATCAGAAAATATTTTTGAATCTAATAAAAACCTGTTCAGCTTCGTAATAATAGGAAAAGATAATCAAAACTTGCAACTATTTGTTA
>NJDC01000353.1:0-33032 GCA_002245475.1 Calephelis virginiensis | reverse complement strand
TTTAAAAAAAAAACATTTTTTTCAAGATTTATACCGCCCCCCTCTAGGCTTCCAGCGCCCACAAGGGGGCGTTATCGCCCACTTTGGGAAAGGCTGGTGTAAAGGATATACGCTCCTCAACTAGCTAGATCAGAAAATATTTTTGAATCTAATAAAAACCTGTTCAGCTTCGTAATAATAGGAAAAGATAATCAAAACTTGCAACTATTTGTTAAATAAACTTGCTAGTAATCATATACTGAGAACTATGGTTTTGTATTATCTACTTGTTATTAGCTAGTCATTTATAGTTTATAGATAGACCATAAAGTAATATTTACTACATATTTACAATAATGCTGTTATTTTACAATGACAGGCCTTTAAGTTTTTATTTGTTTTAATTATGTAGATATATTGTACCGGACAAATCATCAACTTAATTTTTTTATGTGATAGGTCAGCTTATAAGCACATTGCTCTCCTGATGGTATGAGATCACCGTGGCCTATACACACCATAGATGTTACAAGTGCGTCGCTGTCCTGTGGCCAGGATGTAAGGCCAATTGTGCAAGTCTACAGGCTACACTACCCTCCGACCCGGAACATGATAGAGTCATTTTGGCGGTAGAAATAGGTGAGGTGATAGCAAGTTGCTGCAAAGTACTTTACCGCCAATAATGTGTATGATATTTATTTATGTACAAGCCTACTAGCTTTGGAGGTTCTTATTTAAATGTAATTATATCAAAATAGGACAAAATGCGTCATACCTATATCTATACTAATAATATAAATAAGAAAGATTTGATTTTTTGTTTGTTTGTTTGTTTGAAATGAATAGGCTCCGAAACTACTCGACCGATTTCAAAAATTCTTTCACCTTTAGAATGCTACATTATCCCTGAGTGACATAGGTTTTGTTGCATCAAAATCGGTGCAGTAGGAGCCAAGTTGCGAAGCTGGGTGAAACTGCTAGTGTTTTGTACGAAGAGAAAAGAAAGGTGTTATGAGTTTGACGAGTCTGGGTGTTTTAGTGGCAACATAACACCTGAACAAATGGAGCGATTTCAATGTTGTTTTCTTGTTTAAAAGCTGACATGATATTTATACATAAATTACTGTTTTATGTATACCTAATACTACAATTTTATTCTGATAGGTATATCTATGTATCTACATAACTAAATATTTTTACTATCCAAATACTTATGTGTAAATCTAAATTTCGATCTCTACCACCTTAAGCTCTATCTCTACCTCAAAAACAATCCTTTGTTTTATTTAGAATTTTTGTTCTTCTTAAATTGTTTTGCCATAGTATTGCAGAATGGAATGCGTAATTACGCAATAGTTACCTATATTTTTTTAAAAAAAGGAATTTGTAGTAACTACTTTCAAAATTTAACAACAGAAAAAACGATAAGATTTTTCTATTTCCCATATACTTTTTGGAGTATATGAAGTTTTTGATTTGTTAATTATCTCCTCTTTCAACAAATTCAGGTAGAGTAGTAGAACTTTTAAAACATTTCTTTGAAAAAAAATACAAACGTTTTCGTTAGAGCGTGATTGTCTAACAAAAATTTTTGTTAGAATACAGGTTTTGCATTTTTGTAAATAATAATTACAAGTGCCAATGTAGTAACTCATTAGACTCTACATAGAGCTCTGATTGCAAAAATAGAAAAACAACAAAACTTTATCGACTTTTCATGGAAAGCCAATTTCCGCGAAACCCGACCATTAATATTAACCCTATATCAACTTGTTTACAAAAAATCGCACCTGGTTCACTGCTAATATCAGCTGATATGTTGTGTTTGGTGAAATACTGTTCCGTCAACACACAGGTAGAGGCGGACAAGCCGAAAGCCACACACGCCGAAACAATTAAAACAAACACCACACACTTCATTGTCACGTTTAGCACAAACAAAAGTTAAAATGACGAGTTCGCCGACGATTCGCGCACGTAAATTTTTTTAACGACACACGTGCGCCTACATCGGTACGCCTTCACGAACTGGCGTATGCCGTCAAGCGAGAACCGAAGATCGCTATTTAGGAACAGAAATAAAAGAGCGCCGAAGCTGTTGAAGTCACCGTGTTATTTCCTTTGACTCTACAATGTTTTATTGTAGTCATATTTAAAGCTATGCTTTGGTCGTTTTTAAATTCCGAATATATTTGCAAGATGTAGAGTCGTTCGTTTTAAGCAAACCTCTTTACGGCCAAGATTAATAATCTATCTAAAATAAGAGATAGGGCTACTTAAGATTAGTAACTAGGTAACCACTGTTATTTTTCAATAAATAACAAAAATATCTTTGCAACAAAACTCTATTAGGTCTATCTCTATCTGTAGATATGTTATTAATATTGGACGTTAATCAATAAGAAAAACAAACACTGGTAATAATAAATTATTGTGACTGACTAATTTATGTAAATGTATTTTTATTTTAATGCATGTTCTGAAAAAACGACTCTGATTAAGCAGAAATAAAATGTAGATTTAATACTAAGCAATAATTTTTCTATTAATCTAGCGAAATTATATAAATCGAAGACTATTACTAGAGTTTGCTTATTATGTAAATTCTAGTCTTTGCTATTATTAATATAACGAATATGTTACACTAATACGTGTACAATAGTACATATCAGATATAATTACGTGTATACATTAAAAGAAACAAAGTCTCATTCCTTAACATTTCGGTTTTATATCAACAACCAATGTTTTTCCACTACCGCTTGTCGTCAAAAAAAGTAAAATTTAAAGGATTTGTTGAATTAAATCTCTGACCTATTTAATGTATTTGTAAATACATTTTCCGATTCGTAAATATATTATACTTTATAGTAACATTTTAAATGTATTTTATGAATACATTTTCCGATTCGTCAATTTGTGATACTTTATTATAACATTTTAAATGTATTTTTAAAAGACATTTTCCAATTCGTAAATATTTTATATTTTATAATAACATTTTAAATGAATTTTATAAATACATTGTTCTATTCGTAAATAATAATGCTTAGTTACGAACGTACTGAATATTCTTTGGAATCATTTTTGTATGTATGAGGTCTCAATATTTACAGTAAAATACAATAAATAAATATATTGCTAAGATGAAACCCAAGCATGGATCCGGCAACATTCAGTCATTCTATCATTCACTTCTTTTTTTAAATATGGGGCAGAGTCCGACTTAAATTATTAAAAAATACACAAAAACTAGTAAAACTTCTAAGAAAAGAAAAAAAGTGGTAACATTTTTAGAAAACAGACAGTTTTTACTTAGCTGTTAATTTAAATATTCACAGCTACGTATTTCTTCTCTAGGTTCAACTAATCACTACATAGTATGAAACAAAGTCGCTTCCTCTGTCCCTATGTCCTTGTGTATTCTTAAATCTTTAAAACTACGCAACCAATTTTGATGCGGTTTTTTTAATAGATAAAATGATTGAAGAGGAAGGTTTATATGTATATTTCATAACCGTACAAAGCCGGGGCGGGCTGCTATTAAATAAATAAAGGCAAGATCCCACCCAGACCCTCTGATTTTCTTCTAAAATTATTTTTTTAGATTTATCCATTAGAAAACAAACTTCTAAGCTATTTAAGCTATAAATTGCTACCTTTTTATAATCAGCTGGTATACGTGTCCCTAAAGAGATTACAAGGGTACGTTATGACGAAGCCCAGATACTTTGACTTACCTATAGTTAATCTATATACATATAAATATGAATCCCCATTCTGCGCGGTCTTCGCATTACGCCTGAACGGATGGACCAATTTTACTTTATTAGTTACTGTCAGGAGAAGATTCTTATAAAAAGAAAAACTGGAAAAATAGGAGGGCGAATGAGAAAAGCAATGCTTGAAGCTTAGCTGTCAAGTTCGCCGGGTCGGCTAGTCTAACTATTTATATATATTTAATTTTAATTGAATATACGTAGTCTAATATATTAATTAATATCATATTAGACTATATATATATATATATCAATTCAACTCACTCAATTACTCAACAACTCACTCACTCAATTAAATATATATAGAAATGCCGGGATAAAATATGTTTGAAATCAAAAAATGGGAAAATTGCAGGTAAAATAGAAAAAACAATATTTAAAGCTTTCGTACACACACTAAAGTAGCTATCAAAGTCAAGCGGTACGAAGATCGCCAGGTCGTAGTATTAAATATAAATATAAATGAGTGTAAAAACATGAATGTCGTCCAAGGCAGGCGATATCGCTGGTGAGAAGGCAGTGTCTGCGGCACGGATGCGCGCGCACTTATATCGAACCGACTGACTCGCACTGAGTGACCGAGACTCCCGACTCGCACACTTCATCAGCCGTACATACGTAATGAAATACTGTCTGCAATCGCAATTCCTGTATCGGATATAAGTATTTATGTTTCAAGACTTGCAATGTTTTTTATTGGTGGTAATTCTGTTAAAGTAAATGGATTTTAGGTGTATGCTGTTTTTTTACAATTAATAAAAATTTCGCCTCTGTGGTCTAGAGGTTCAATTGTTGGACTTGACTGCGTGAGGTCCCAGGTTCGAATCCCGGGTCGGACAACAAAAAGAAAATTGGGTTTTTCCAATTTTCTAATAAAAAAAACATTGCTCGGGATAGGATATGTGCCCAGTTGGAGATAGGCCACCTATCCCATTGTGGGACTGTCTTCGGCTAGTCGTGGGTGCCCTGGTTGTGCCTCTGCCTACCAGTTCAGGGATATGGGTGTGAAGATACTTTTTTTAATAGGAATTCCAGACGATTGTAAACACATCTTTCAAACAAAGCTGACCTTATTTAATTGTTATTAAATTTGGATCAAATCGACGGATTAGACGGATGCAAGCCAATGCTTACAACTAGTGTTTATAACCGTCAGGACGTCTTAACAAAAAGAACGTTTTAGATAAAATGTTATTCCGGACATGTCAAGTTCTGACATTTTTAATTTACATTTTCCGAGCAATAGATTAAGAAGTGAGACTTTTTACTCTTTTTACACTTTATAATTTTATTTTTGAATTGGTTGACCTAATCTAAATGGAAGCGATATGATTAATTATGTGTATTAACAACTCTATATCTTTAAAACCCATTCGGATTACCGAAGCTTGACGAATATAGCCGAAGCGCATAATTTAAATAGTACTGTACAATCTTATCTGACAGCACTAATCGTGTTAGGTCTCTTTCTGTTACCTTCGCTGAAACAAGATAGCGATAACTTAAAATTAGTTTAGCAAGTGCGCAATAAAATGACAACCCTCGTCTCTTTTTACGCGTTTAGTTTGTATGGGAAAAAATTAAGTATTGTTTTTCCTAGTTTCCTTACTGTCGAACCGGATAAAAAGTATCCTATACCTGTCTCTTGGTCTTAAGCTAGCTGCCTATCAATTTTCAGCCGGATGGGTTCAGCCGTTCTTTGTTATAAATAGTGTAACTAACACTACTTTTTTGATATATAGGTAGAGATATGACACAATATTATTTTCTAAATTTTCCCCACTTTTTTGGTTGTTTTTTTATTATTTGAAAAGAACTACCACCATCATCAAAAAAATCAAAAACATCGACTCTACAATCTACCTGCTCTTCTCTTCTTTTTTATTTTCTTTTAGCTCTTCTCTTCTTTTAGCTCGGAACCCAACAATGGCGCTTACACTATGCTATATTAAACGGCACAAATAGGTAGAGCGGTGGTACCAATCGGAACGAGCTTCTGCGCAGTTAGTAAAACACCTCTACCACCTAAACACCCGCGTGTTGTTCCAGGCTCCTTTGCAAAATAAACCACCTGCCGTCCTGTGGCAGACAGTTCGTGAAAGGTGAGCACAGGCTTACCGTTACTAATATAGTGACATCCGACTAGGTGGTAGAGTCTTCGTAGCGACTTACATATTCCTGCCGCCATAATGTCAGCGCTTGCCGTTGACGTATTCCGGTTAGGAGGATAAGGTAACGGTAAACTTACTTTTGCTCGGGGACTAACATCCCGGCCTCAGGTTGGCAACGCACCATTACTACCTTTGGTGTCTTTAGGCAGCGTGAATTTTTTACGACTACCATCAGGAAATCCGTCTGTGTTTGCCTTCCAATATCATACAAAAAAACTAAGTAGGTACTACAATAACCGACCTAAAACTAAAAAAAAGTATCTTCACGCCCATATCCCCGAAGTGCTAGGCAGAGGTACAACCAAGGCACCCACGACTATCCGAAGACACTAAGTCCCACAATGTGATAGGTGGCAAGCCTATCGCCAACCGGGCACATTTCCAATCCCGACCAACATTTTTTTTTTATTAAAAAATTGGAAAAATCAAATTTTCTTTTTGTTGGCCGACCCGGGATTCGAACCCGGGACCTTATACGGTCAAGTCCAACACCCGGACCGCTAGACCACAGAGGCGATCCTACCTATATTTAGGTATATTACCTATAGTTTAGGTGGTAGACATAAAACTACATACAGAAAAGAGTTTCTACTTTTGAAACTGAATACTCTATGATCGTTACAAAGTAGTTTGCCCAATAATAAGAACAGATGACATTTCTGAATATAATGCACTATGCATTTCGTTCCCTAACGACAGAAAGAAACACATAACTAATTCAGTATATTACCACTGCTACGTGTCGTTATGTGCTCCGCCATTTTTACATCAGCAAATATTTATGAAATATTCTTTGCCTCTGCTATGTTGGTTGAATCTGTACATGAGATCTCGGGTTGAATTCCCGGGTAACTTGAAAATATATATTAAATCCTATTAATATTATAAATGCGAAAGTTTGTAAGTATGTATGTATGAATGTTTGTTACTCTTTCACGCTCGAATGGCTGAACAGATTTGTCTGAAATTTGGAAGACAGATAGATTGTGACCTGGATTAACATATAGGCTATTTTTAATTCCGATCGCACACCGAGTTTCTGTGAAAACGCGGGCGAAGCCGCAGGTAACAGCTAGTTTTCTAATATAAAAACATTGCCTGTGATTGTATAAGTATTCGGTTAGCGATGGATTTCCCACCTATCACACTGGGGCAAAGTAGTATCATCAGATAATTGTAGGTGTCCTAGTTACACCACTGTCTACGTCTTCGGTGATTCGTACGAAAAGATACCTACTTTCCTACCTGCTTCTTTTAGAAGTTTTTAAAGTAGATTTTATATTCTATTATATATTTCATTTAAATTATATATTATATTAACTAGCTGTCCCGGCAAACTTCGTTCCACTGGTTCAGGATGGGAATTAATAAAGTTTTATTTTTTTTTAATAAAGTTTTTTGGAATTAATAAAGTTTTATTTTATTTTTTTTTAAATTTTAGTTTGATTCATTTAGCGATTCATTTTTATATTATACAATAAAATAAATCTCCATTTCTGAACGGATTAATCGATTTCGCTAATTATTAATTGTGTTAGTTTTGTAAAAGAAAATTACAGGGAAGATGAGAAAAACAATTACTTAATCCATAAAAAACTATTAGTAGCTGTTAATATCAAGCAATACGGATTTCCCCTGGTCGCTGTTTGGTAGGTATGTCAAGGTATATGCCTAACTCCATGGATTTTCGTAAAACTCGGGCTCAATGCCCGACTAGGGTAAATGTGTTATGAATATGTGTGTCCATATTTCTGAGTGCTTATTAAATTTATAACAGTACAAACTGTTGCCTTCAGCTTCCCCTGAGTAGGACAAACATATTATATTGCTTTTTTATTCCTATGGACCTTATAAAAAGTATTAGAAAATTAAAAAAAGGTCAATACACATAAACACTCAAGCACACATATACTTTATACGTTATAGTAAACCTCATTTAAAAATGAGACTTAAAATTATTCAAAACTACAATATATCGACATTAATTTAAATATTATGTCGTCTTTAAAAAATAGTTTTTTCTTCGATTGGTAGAAATATTGAAAAAACATATTTTAAAATCTTTTCTAAAATGACAGAGCAGTCAATTAAAATACATAAATAATTAAGCACTGTAAAACTGCAAAAATTAACTCCTACTAGAAATAGTAAAATATATATGGTATATATATGTGGTACCCTATGAAAATTGGGTTATAGTAAACCTCATTTTAAAATGAGACTTAAAATTATTCAAAACTACAATATATCGACGTTAATTTAAATATTATGTCGTCTTTAAAAAATAGTTTTTTCTTCCATTGGTAGAAATATTGAAAAAACATATTTTAAAATCTTTTCTAAAATGACAGAGCAGTCAATTAAAATACATAAATAATTAAGCACTGTAAAACTGCAAAAATTAACTCCTACTAGAAATAGTAAAATATATATGGTATATATATGTGGTACCCTATGAAAATTGGGTTATAGTAAACCTCAATTTAAAATGAGACTTAAAATTATTCAAAACTACAATATATCGACGTTAATTTAAATATTATGTCGTGTTTAAAAAAATAGTATTTTCTTCGATTGGTAGAAATATTGAAAAAACATATTTTAAAATATTTTCTAAAATGACGGAGCAGTCAATTAACATACTTAAGCACTGTAAAACTGCAAAAATTAACTCCTACTATTTCATTAGGTACCATATCGTGATTTTATCAATATTTTTTCGAAAGATGGTTTCGAAATGATCCCACATACATTTTATAAACATCCTAATAGTATAATTTGAGTTACATTTAATATCGCCTCTGTGGTCTAGCGGTTCAGTTGTTGGACTTGACTGCATGAGGTCCCGGGTTCAAATCCCGGGTCGGGCAACAAAAAGAAAATTGGGGTTTTCCAATTTTCTAATAAAAAAAAATGTTGCTCGGGATAGGATATGTGCCCGGTTGGCGATAGGCTTGCCACCTATCACATTGTGGGACCTTAGTATCTTCGGCTAGTCGTGGGTGCCCTGGTTGTGCCTCTGCCTATCTCCTCGGGGATATGGGCGTGAAGATACTTTTTTTTTACATTTAATAATGTAAAGTTTTTTTTTCACCTATCTTGAATAATTGAAAAATCAATGTTTAATATAACTCAAATATCATATCATCATAATGATGATAAAATTAGTATAGGACCACCTCGACATAATGACCTAACTTTATAAAAAAACCATCAAAATTGTAAAAAAAATAAACAAAAAAAACCTACAGTCGAAATGATATACTCCTTCTTTTTTGGAGTAGGTTAAAATTAGGAATCGAAAAACCTCCCGTTTTACAAAGTCGGTTAAAATGTATAATTAATTAATCACTAATCTAAATTTAACAAAAATAATCTACAATTCACATACAAACAAAGTTGAGTTCACGAAAAATCAAAAAAATAAACTTTTATACGGCAAAGTGAAATAATTCCAACGAAACCCCAATTTATACTTGTTACCTGTACTGAATATTTTAACCTTAATTTTAACATTCAAACCAAATTCTTCTCGGTAGTATTGAGCATAACTGCGCTAAACAGAATATAAATAGCCTTTTTCTAGACAAAAGAATTGTGAACGACGTCGAAAATGACCCATTGGTATGATGAATACCGTTCAAAACGCCATATTTTTAATTTATCACTCGATAGATAATCCAGGTAGAGGCTTCATTGAGCCTCTTTGGCCGACACCTCGCCGCCCGCCGTGACGCTATTGTGTTCACTAAGAGAGCCGGCTCCTAGCACCTTATTTTAAGTTACAAGAGGTAGCGGGATATAAATGAGCATGCACAATGCTATGAGAATTACTTTAAATATCAGAAGTTTTTCTGGATCTTTTTTATGGTAATATGTTAGAGGATTTCCTGACGGTAAGAAGTATATTACGCTGTAAATAAACAAGATAGGAATGGTGACCTTAAGTTTTCATCGTAAGTAGGAGTACTTGGATTACAAATTTAAAAACGGCAACGACCAACATTGATATTACGGAGGCATAATTAAACGCAGGGCGTCAGACAAGTCACAATAATTTGACTATAAGTCTAGACCTGCATGTATACATTTTCACGTGCAGATCAATACTGATGTTGACCTGTACAATTCACAAGTATCCTTTATGGCTTCAAAATGTTGGTTGAGCCGATTTGAAATAGTTGGTAGGTTTATAAAAAAGTGAATAAGTCTCTTAAATCTAATTAATCTAATCTCAGAAATTAAGGTACAATGAATGTGTAGAGGAACGTTTAAAAAATGCTTTGTAATGACATAACTAACTAATAAATTAATATACCTGGGCAAATTATATAAATCGAATCTAATCCCAAAGTGAACAAAATATATGCTTGTGTTATGGGTATTAGTCAATGATTTTAGTACAATTTAAAGTAATAAAGTTAATAAGCACCCAGACCTGGAAATGTAGACTTCTAAATATTCATAACACAAATGAATCTAGAATCGAATCGAAGCCTGATTGTAGGTTGGTGGAGTTAGGCGTCAGTGTCACTCTCTCGACCAAGAAGACAGTCAACTACTAAATTTTTTTTATTATTAATAATAAATCCCTGAAAAAGTCACACAAACTGAATCTAACCCCAAAGTAAGCAAATTATATGCTTGTGTTATGGGTGTTAGTCAACGATACTAATACATAGAAATACTTAAACAGATACTAGAATAAATTCAATAAACTAAACAAATAAACTGGGCCCACTCAAAAAGAATATCGAGGGCCATGAGAAGTGGTGAAGCAAGTGTGGGAATGACGGCTAGGTTCTCTATGGGTATGTAAGAAACACCCAGCTTAACTAAAAATTTTTGAAATACACACCAAAGCTGCCTTTATCTTCAAACCGCCTAAAGTTAATAACATGAACCAGTAATTTATTGATGCAGGCGCAAAGCACAATACACTGGCCATAAATGTAGCTGGTAATAAAATGGACGTCTCATTTATTATTGACAAATATTTCGCGTCGAAATATATTAAAAGGGATTCTAACGGAAGGGCGCCAGATTTATTTTATTACGTACACATTAAAGATGGCTGATCTTGAGTACTGCAACCAATGAAAATGTTGTGTTTTATTCACTGTTTTTTATAGTTTTTGAGTGGTCACAGTAGAGAATTTTCTGAGATACAATGTTTGAATCTGTAAGAATTTTCATCGACGCAAATTCTGTCTCATACTGTCAAAATACGGACACATAAAAAACTTTAGTTTTATTCAAATCTCATGTAGCCAACCGTTAAGCATTTGCAAGTCTTGAAGTGTTGAATACTAAATATCCAACATCCTGAGGTTGCCTGGCCCCTGCACACATTTGACGAGTACTCCGGCCAATAGTTTAATGAGTTCTTCGGGAAATCCGAATCGTATTCATGCAATTCGGAATAAAATTTATTTGAAACAAGAAATGTTTACAGAAATCTTTCATATTTATACCTACACTGCCCTATAAAAAGACGTTTACTGCAAATTAATGCCAACTTCTAAAAACATAACAAAACTCCTCTTAAAATTACAATATTGGTAGTGAAGAGCCTGTGTCAAAGTTTACCTAACATAGGTTTAATGTTAGGTAAATTTTGACACGTTAGAAGCGAATGATTTTAAATGGGTGAAATAACAGAAAGTGCATATTGGAAATATATTAAAACTTTATACCTGTGCAACGTTTTAATATAGTTTTAACATGCACTCTCCCCACCAATTCACTTTTGTTAAATTGATTTTTTTATGTTATTAAAATGTTAACTTATCGTAAAATAAATGTTTATAACCCCTGACAAAACCAAAATGAATTAAACCATATTGATCACGTCAGTTCTCAAACAAAAATCCGAATCGAAATTGGTCCATTAGTTCTGGAGCTAAGATGACAAAGTTAAACAGATACATACATCGGAGGTAAAAACATTAAAATAGGTTTAGGCAGATACCGAAGGCCGGTATTCAATCTTCCCAGCCTTTGTGTATAGCCAATTTGCAACTGATTTTCAATGCAAAAAATGCAAAGAATGCGTGGCCATTTTAGCAATGTGTCATTTTTTCTCACTCTGGACAGGAAATCACAAATTTCGAAATACAAGAAGCGTGCGTGAGGCGGAGGCAGCTGTATTGTGAGCGCGTTTATGTCTATTGTTTGCATGCGCTTACGCATCTTTTTAGAATTTCAGGACAATGAATGACCAAATATCCTTACTTTTTGCAAGGATTACTTATAACGCTTTAGAGATTATTTAAAATAATATTCTAAAATGGCAACTAAATATGCGGACTGTTTTTTAGATTTATACACTAGAAATCCGCATTATTTTATTAGATAATTGGTTGCATTTCATAAGTAAAGTTGAAGCTGATTTGCTGGTAGACTTATACAATATCTAGCGGGACCTAATCACGTAACATAGACTGTAGAAACTATGTGTAAATGTAAGAAAGTGTGAAAATGTATCTTCACGCCCGTAGAACACGACGGAGGCGAGCACTGCCGCTACAAAGAAAGAAAAACAAGGAATTGGGAGAAATCGCAATCTCTGTTACCCACTTTTTAATGCATTAAGATTTTAATTTCGTTATTTTTTGGTAGAGTGCTGCACAGCAGATCGTCGATGCTCGTCACAGCTGTGTTCCATAGGTATAGAAGACTTGCAAATGTGGCCCAAAATCTCGACTATAATAAAGCGGCACAATAAAACAGTTATATTAGGTGATTATTACCATTGTTCGACGCTAACTCACTAACGACAAAAAAAATATAACGCTACTATCTTTTACCGCGGCTTCGTACTTAAGTCATTAAAAACATTTTATGTTACTTTTAATGCCTCCATATGTGAACAAAGTTGCATAATGATTGGCTAAATAGTTTTCGAGTGAAAGTGTAACAAATAAACTTACATTCGCATTTATAATAAGGGATTATTAGTGTGATGTTAGGCGTGTCATATCTTGTCGACACAAGTAGAAACGATTAGCAAGCTGGGAACATAAAAAACGCATAAGCAGACGAGCACAATGGCCTGTGATACCATGAAAATCTCCACAAATAAAACAAGTTTTGTATCGCCCGCCGCGCACGGCTATTCCGTTTTTTTCATTGATGAAACTTTAGATTCCTTCTGTTAAGAATCGTATTAAATAAGTTGTTTTTTAGACTTACTCAGCTAGAATAGCAAAAGAACCTCTGTTATTTCATACTTATCGTTTCTTTTGTACATTTCTACATATAAATGACCTTATTTTTAACCCCGAATAAAAGAAATCCCGAGTTCGATTTCCGGGTCGCTCAACTAAAATTGCGTTTTTTTTAAATTTTCTGACAAAACCAACTTTGACCTGGATTTTATTAGTACTCGTTTGGCGATAGGTTTGCCACCTATCAATTTATTGAACAAAATAGTACCTTCAGCTAGTCGTGGCTATACTTCAGCTTACCCCTTTGGGGATACATTACTTTGTGGAACTAGTTTAGTACCTTATATTCTCAAATGGAACATGCAGAATGAAAACTTGGATCTTCTGTGTAGAAAAGACCATCTGCTTTCCTGATCGGCAGCTCGAAAGAAGTGGGAGTTAGGGTCATTACAAAGAATACCACTGGTATTCGAGTAGGCGACGGAGTGGTAGAGGGCGAGTTGAGTTACCGGGTGTCATAGGCAGAACGGACGATTTCATTCGAAGTTGGCACACTTTAGCTGTACTTAGTGCTTGAATAAACGACGACGTAGACTTGAAAATATTTATAACATTTTTAATTATTTATACGGGATACTCACGATCTCTTTTTATTTTATTTGTCGATATTTCGGCCTAGTTGCATAGGCCGTGGTCACGACGGTCACACAAATAAAATAAAAAGAGATCGTGAGTATCCCGTATAAATAATTAAAAATGTTATTAATTCGCGACGATTTAAGTTGAAAATATTTGTTTGTGAATTAATTACAATAAATGTAGAGTATTAATTAGATGGATATGTGTCCGGTTAGTAGTTGTAGTACTGTAGTAGTAATACATTTTAAACAAACTGGCTTTCAAACTACAACATGTTAAAAATGAATTATAGTGTACTTGATGTATGTCGCCTCTGTGGTCTAGCGGTCCGGGTGTTGGACTTGACTGCATGAGATCCCGGGTTCGAATACCGGGTCGGCCAACGCAAAGAAAATTAGATTTTTCCAATTTTCTAATAAAAAAATGTTGGTCGGGATTGGAAATGTGCGCGGTTGGCGATAGGCTTGCCACCTATCACATTGTGGGA
Organism: Calephelis virginiensis; assembly: GCA_002245475.1. Classification (NCBI taxonomy): domain Eukaryota; kingdom Metazoa; phylum Arthropoda; class Insecta; order Lepidoptera; family Riodinidae; genus Calephelis; species Calephelis virginiensis. The sequence continues at coordinate 18,808 of NJDC01000353.1, read as the reverse complement.
CTTAGTGTCTTCGGCTAGTCGTGGGTGCCTTGGTTCAACCTCTGCCTACATCATCAGGGATATGGGCGTGAAGATACTTTAGGGAAAATAAACATGCCATTGTAAGTAGCTCCAAATCATTAATATCTCACACAGAAATATCGAACAAAAGACTGCTAAAGGGAAAATAAACTTTCTTCGTTTTTTCCAAACGGTCAGTGTTCCATTTATTACTTTCATTTTCTTTTTAGATGTTGGTCATTTCACTGGCCAGTTTACTGAAGGATTTTAATTTCGAAGTTTTATTGTTTTTCTTTCTTAATTCTTCCAATAGAAATTTGATGTTCTAGGTTTTATTTTTAAGTTGAATAGTTATTTTACAAGTAGAAAGCAATAAAAATTAACACAATCGTTTAAAAGGATCAAATACCAAAAACCGATTTCAATTTCAACGTTTTGTCATAAAAGTTTCCAAAAAATTCGAGTCCTATAATTTCCTAAGACCTACCCAATCAACAGATACTCAATAAGTGGCAAAGGTATACATGCTCGGATATGCACCTCAATTTTGCCCATGTTGGCCCGTTCGCATAGAATAGACCATCTGCCATTATGCCAGGCAGCTCGTAAGAGGCTAGCACTGGTTACAAAATAGGCCATTACCAACAAGACCATAGATGGTAGAGTGCTTTGCATCAGTGTGAATATTCCGCCTCACCTATTCCTACCGCCATACGCGATATGCTAATTTCTTCATTAAAACCTACTTGTTCACTTTAACTAAACGAAATTGTCCAAACATGGTCCAAACTACCACCATAATTGTGTTTGTTTGTTTGTGTATATGAACATGAAATTCTATATTTACGACAATACTGCTTGTCTATGTTTAGTAATAAGACGGTTCTAGTACGTATTAAGCTGGAAACACAACCGCGACTTACAGGCTATCTAGATAATGAAAGTACACTGAGCGTTGCAAAGTATCAGACGCAAAACGCGGACGTGACCTTGAGCGTTCGGACGTCCGAAAGATATCTGGCGCGCTGGAGGTTTGTTAGCTGAAAGCGTCCGCGGACGGTGCATACAAATTTATCAGTCGCGGCTGTAAGGCGGGTTCGATTTGTTTCCTGCTGTAATGTATGGTCAATTTAAAAGATCATATCTTTTCCTTTTCTTTCTTTAGGTTTTGGCAATCTCGTTAGTATTTTGCCATTAGTCAAGTAGAAATTTGCATCAAATTTTATATAAATTATAATAAGTCATCAGTCATAAGTCGTCAGGAAGTCATGTCAGGTTCTTGGGTAAAGCGGTGGCCTTTTTTACACAAGCTCATGTAATGAGATTTGACGGCAACGAGGAAATATACGATACGCTAATTTCTTCATGATTATTTCATTTGTGCACTTTCACTGAACAAAATTGTACAAAATGCCACTAAAATTGACTAATTTCACTCAAACTTACCACGAAATACAATAATTATGAAAAAACTTCGACCATCTTTTCTCTCGATGGCGCCAAAACTCAAGATCATATTATCAGACATAAGCCAATCTTTTTAATCATCTGTGGTTTTTACTATTTTTTCACAGAGGCATATAGATGCACAAAAATAACCTCTTTTCAGCTTTCATTCTGCATCGTTAACCATAGACAACTTACCAGTTATCAGTTTAATACCGGGTCATAACACGTGTTTTGGACCTTTGTTTTGGACTTACTTGTAGGTGCAAGACGGGGCCTAATCTAGTTAGTAAATACGGAAGGCGTGATATTACAATATATTATAGACATTTTGTCGTCAATCTCTGAGTCTTATATCAAGGGTTCCAGTTTTACTCATCAAACTAAAGTCAAGCAAACATCTCTGTGTACACAGAACATATTCCCATCCCTTCAAAGCTGTCAACTGCCAGAGATATGGCTGTAATTTATTACACCACGTTATTACACCAAGAAAACTTCTTGTAAGTTTTTTAGGCTGCACAAACCCTTTTTTATTAGGTTCATTTATTTTGCTCACGTAATAGCTATAATGATTAGGGTAGAACATGTATATTAAACGTTGAAGACTAGATATTAAGTAATAATAATAGTTATGAGACTAAATATTTAAGATCCTAAACTGCCTCGTTGGCTGATGGGTTATCTTACATGGCTAAGCCCATTGATCTTCAACTAGACTAGGGTTTGATTTTTCGCAGCATCTAGCACAATATGTTACGAACGGAGTCTTATATTACATATGCAAGTTTGCTGGATACTCCACCCTCTGATATATAACATGACTATGTCGAGGACTGTATTATTGTGAAAGAGGCAGGTGAAACGATGGTGTCAATCGAAGCGAGATGTTGCACACCATTTTATTCCCTACCACTAGTGATTCAATGACCATGCGAAATGGGGATTCATTTTTGAAGTGAAACTTCTTTAGAATCATTATGATTTCAAAACGAGTGCAATGGAAAAACGACAGGTAAGAGACACAAATATATATTCATCTCATTCTTTTGTCGATTTACTGAAGTTTCACTTCTATAGTGTGTAAATCGTGCACACACCTTTTTTATGTATTTAGATTACTAGCTGTCCCGGTCAACTTCGTTCCACCCATTCAAATTGTATAGGAAAAATTAAAATGTTATTTCCCTAGTTTCCTCGCACTTTTTCCCTTTTAAACCTTCCCTGGACTTGAACAAATTTCTCGAGTTTTAGCGAGACCAACGAACAACAACAAATGATTTTTGTAAACATAGATTTAAGTCTACAAGAAATTAAAAAAGGCTCTCAGTTTGTGCTAAACAATAAATACAGATCAAATCATAAAAATATCTCGAGATATAAATGTTTCAGAATGAAGCGCGAAAATAGCTGGAGGCAACACCGTCTGGTATCGTCTCACTTTAGAATTCAGTGTGAAGTAAAATGTAAAGCTAATGTTTCTTTAGAAGAATACAAACAGCTTGTTGCTTAATGTATATAAAATAATATATCTTAAACTAATCCATATATTATGCCAAAACTTTGGATCCCTTTTTACGACAATTGCGCTGACGCAGGAGCATAAAATTTGGCACACTTATAGTTTATTTGTAGGAGAAGAGCAGAACGCTAATATTTTTCAACAGTAACGTTCACATAGTGCATTAAAGCAATACATAAAACATTACATTTGACACACACAAACAAAAATTTTCATAACGATAATGAAAAATGAAATGAAATAAAAACTTAAAATGAAAATTATTTATTTGCGGAATATGCGTGTTATGAAGTTGGTACAAAGATATATTATAAGCATACAACATATTCTACCACATTGTGGTGTGCTAATATTTAATTAAATGTAGATAAATTAAAGATTTTAACATTTAAATCATAGCACTTACTTATATTTTTAATAGATTTTTGTTTATTTATATGTTTGATAAGCTTCATAATTTATTACAAATCATTTTAAAGGCAGATTAATTTTAATCCTATCTACTGTACACTACCACCGTTTCCAATTCTGGCCAGCAAAACAAAACATATTTCCCGGCAACCAAACCTATACGCCTTTACTACCACCGTTTCCAAACCTAGCCGGTCAGGAGAAGAAACGGCGAAACGGCGAAAAGATCAAAGATAGCGCATAAACTATATTCATAATGTTTGGAAACAAAATAGTTGGTCTTGATAAATGAAGATGGCGTTCTTATCAAAAAGATAATTAGCAACCATGTTTGTACATTTTATTTTAATAATTTATATTGAACTAGCGGTCCACCCTGGCTTCGCACGGGTAAAAAATATACACATAAAACTTCCTCTCCAATCATTTTATCTATTAAAAAAACAGCATCAAAATCCCTTTCGTAGCTTTAAAGATTTAACCATACAAAGGGACATAGGGACAGAGGAAGTGACTTTATTTTATACTATGTACTGATTACTTATAATTAAAATTTATTATGGTCGAATTTCGACCATTTGGCGACCACTAGTCTAATATATATACTCCTACTATATTGACTCCTAAACCACTTAACCGATTATAATAAAATTCGCACACCATGTGCAGTTCGATCCAACTTGAGAGATAGGATAGCTTACATCTCAATTTATCGCGAGCGAAGCCGCGGGTAACAGCTAGTATTATATAAATCACGTCTCATATTTATAACAAAATTACTGTAATCTATAAGGAAATTAAATATTCAAAGTGAAATTGTACATTCAGAAACAGGCTTTCCGTAATTACGTAATACAATTGATTTATGTCCAAAGTGCCTTTCTTCCTTGACCTTTAATTAAAGGTAGGTTACTAAATTTGTTCTTTAATAAAAAAATAACAACTTTGCCCGGACATGATAAGCACCAGGATGACGATAGATTTGCCATCTTCCACATTTATTCATTTGATACATTATTTTATTATTTATTATTTTATACAACATTGTCTGAACCGGCAGACGTTGTTCTCCTATTTATTTTTAATATGATTGTAGTTTAAAAAGTGGAGCAAGTCACCCTTATCATTAGGGATATGAAAACTAGATAGTAGCCGATTCTCAGTCCTGCTGAATATGCATATAAAATTTGGAGAAATTCGGTAAAGCCGTTTCGGAGGAATACTGTAACTAATATTGTGACATAAGAATTTTATTTTATGCAAAACTAGCTGACTTGGCAGACGATGTTCTGCTATTTTTTTGCTGTGATTCACCCACATCACTTAGGGTTATAAAAATAGATGTTAGCCGATTTTCAGACCTACTCAATATGCTCACAAAATATCATGAGAATCGGCCAAGCCGTTTCGGAGGAGTACGGTAACTAACATTGTGACAAGCGAATTTTATTTAAAAGATTATCATTTAACGAATAAAGAAAAGTAAAAATGCACAAAAAGCGAGCTTATCTCTGAGTGCAATTTTTTCAGCCATCCCAAAAGATGAATCTGTAAAAATAAAATTTAGGCACACAAGTCTAAGTACTTTTGTCTAATCGCAGATGGCCTGGTTACACTTCTGCCTACCGTGAATGCGGGCGTGAAGATGCTTTTTCGCCTGAATGCTACAAATACTTTACAGGTCACTACAAAAATATACAAAAACTGCCAATAAAACGATACCTACACGTTTACGAGTCGTAAAATCTAAAAAAAAAGATGCATCTACTGTGAGATCTCAACCACAATTGTCGGTATATTCTATCTAGGGATGCAAACGATACATCGATGTTTTAAGACGTCAAAGTATTGTTCATAACAAGAAAACATCGATGCATCGTTCATTATCAACGATTTTATGAGCGATGTTCTATTTCAGTGACCTGTCTTTGTAAATTAATAATATAAGTACATATAATCTTAGTCACTCGCACGCCATTTCATTTTCTATTTTTGTCTCACTCTTACGCTTAAAGTGAGCAAGAGCAACGAACCGCTGTATGCTTAGCGTTCAACTCCGTCTTTTATGTTTGTACATTTTCACCAAATTATTTTTATTTACAGATTTTGTTATTCTTTCACTATTCATATTCTAGTACAATATATATTATTTATAGTACATTATTATAATATTATTTAAAGTATTAGTATTTGCCCGTTATTTCGATTACTAAAAGGAATCTAATTCAATAATTATAGAAAATAGTCTTTCCTCACTATATCATGGCCGTAAGTGAACCCTGCTAATATTTCATAAAACATCGTAAAAACGTCGATCTATCGTTCATAAACATCGATATTTTCTACATCGATCTTACATTTTCGAAAACAATTTAACAAACAATATAGCATCGAAATTTCGATCGATAGATATTTTTAAACAATAATAATATCGATATTTTTATGTACGATGTTACATCACTAATTCTGTCGCCGGCGCTTGTTTTATTTCATAAAAAGCATATCCAGTAATATCCACCTCTTGCAGTAAAGGAATTAGGTTGATTTTCCCGTGGCTAAGAGTGGGTGGTGCGGTTTTTGAAGGTTTTTGGTTCAGGTTCTAAGCGACACGTCCCCGCGCTCCGGCGCTTGCTCATAGCATTCCAAGCTGGTTACTCACACTTTTGGATTAGTTTCGAGATCAAGATTTTATCGTGGGGTTGGCAGGCAGGATAATTAGGTGCAGGATGATATATACATCTGGGAATCAATGAAATTAACCGGGATATCTCATTCCCTAAATTGTTTTGGTTTAGTTTTGAAAGGGTTCATTGAGATTAATAAAATTGAAAGCGTGACGAAATAACACGTTACCCTTTTTGTCCTAGCCGAAATTGTTAAATCTATACTTATAATAAAACTGTAGAAGGTGAATTATGTGCAATAAATATCTATAATATGTTAATACGTGATGCCAAAACTTTGAACCCCTTTTTATGAAAATTGCGCGGACGCAGGAGCATAAAATTTGGCACACTTATAGTTTATGTGTAGGAGAAGTGCAGAACATTTTTCAATAATAATGCTTATAAAGTACATTAAATCTATAGATAAAACATTACCCACACTACATATATTGATGATAATGATAAAAGATAACAGATGGCGCACTAAAAGTTACAAAGTAGTTGGTCTTGAGAAATGAAGATGGCATTCTTATCAACAAGATATTAAAATTTGTCATGGTCGAATTTCGACCAATGAGCGATCACTAGTATTAAAAAATAGGTGCAGATAAAAAGAGGGCAGCGAAACACATTTTTAGAAGTTTTACCTGTCGGTATGTCTTTCTGTCTATCTACAGACAGACGCGTGTTAAACTTATAGACGAATCTATAGCTTGGTGCATTTTAGAGTCGCATAATAAAAATGTTTGCCAGATTAAAATAGTACCTAGTATTAGTTTTGTATACTCGTGTTTTTGTATTTTAATAGACAGACATGACTCAGTATTTTTTTATGTGATAAGACAGTGAACAAGCTTACGACTCTCCTGATGCTAAGAAATATCGTGGCTTATGAACACCATCGATGTTATAGATGCGTCACTGTCCAATGGCCGGGATGTTACGCTTTTTCTTTTTTAACGAGTGGTAATTGAGCTAAAACCACTCGGTGACCTTCCTCTGTGCGTATCGGGTGACTGCAGGATCTCCGAGGACCGCACCGCTGTCAATCTTACACCTGCCCGCAGGCTCATCCGGTCAGAAGCCTCCATATTCTGATGCCATCACTTTGACGACAGCAGCATGGGGTCACACCATGCTATGCTGCCTCACGTCACGGGCTGCTTTTTAAGCCAACTGACACCCCGATCAGTTGACTCCCAGCCCAAACCCCTTTTTAGTCGCCTCTTACGACAAGCAAAGGATACCGTAGACCTATTCGTCGCCCGGTACTACAGGACCCCGGGATGTTACGCCTATTGTGCAAGTCTACCGGCTACCCTACCCTCCGAACCGGAACACGTCGACGTCGTTATGGCAGCAGGAATAAGTAAGGCGGTGGATCCCTACCCGTGCAAGTGCTGCACAGCATTCAATTACTAGTGATCTTGATGGCATCGACCCATTAAACCTGTGCTCGCCTTTTACGAGCTTCCTGGCAGGAAGGCAAATGATCTATTCTGCAAAGGAGCCGGACCAACACGGGGAGAAAACTTATATGTGTAACTTCCTACTAATAAATACGTGTTGGCGTTTGCAATTGAGCTTCTTCATTCACGAACTTGGGAAAATCCGAGTTGACCTCTGGAAACTTTCACACCAATTTTATCAAACAGTTTTCTGACAAGTGCCTTGTTTACCAAATGTTATAAGTTTAGCTCACAAGTTACATATGATAAAACTTTTTTACAAGTTCTTGTACACTACTAGTTCGCCCCGAACGGAACTGATAAATAAATCCCTGGACAACTCACAAAAAATGAGTATTTTCCACATTTTCGAGACATAGTGGCAACGGACCAACTCAGAAGTGAACTTTTACATAAGCGAAAAGAATTTTTAAAATCGGTTTAGACATTACTGGGAACTCGATTAACATACATAAAAACATAAATGTAAGAGTTGAACATGTAACCTATTCCTTTTTTTCGAAGCCGGTAAAAGCTTTACCTAAATATCCGGCATTGCTTCTGTCTGGTACATTTCTCATACACACCTTCTCAGAATGTATTTTTTTTTGTGTAATAGGAAGGCAAACAAGCAGACGGATTTCCTGATGGTAAGAAATTCACGCCGCCTAGAGACACCAAACGTGGTAAAGGTACGTTGCCAACCTGAGGCCGGGATGTTAGGCCTTGAGCAAAAGTAAGTTTGCCAGCTACCTTACCCTTCAAACCGGAACACGTCATGACGTTATGGCGGCAGGAATAGGTAAGGCGGTGGTACCAATCCGGGTGAGTCGCTAGGAAACTCTACCACCTAAAAATTTAAAGGTAAACAGTCAGATTAATGTCTTTGGAGTAGTGAGTAACATAGAATACAGATCTTTCTTCTACTGCAATCAGTTCAGACATGCATACCTATATCCTATTAATATTATAAATGCGAAAGTTTGTAAGTATGGATGTATGGATGTTTATTACTCTTTCACGCTCGAATGGCTGAACGGATTTGTCTGAAATTTGGAAGACAGATAGATTGTGACCTGGATTAACATATAGACTATTTTTAATCCTGATCGCACACCGGGTTTCTGTGAAAACGCGGGCGAAGCCGCAGGTAGCAGCTAGTTAAAACATAATTCAAAAGTTGCATCAAATTTTTAAGCAATCGTGTCATCACTTAAAAAAATAGTGTTTTTTATAATAGTGTAAATTAGATTTGGAAAGCTACTGTTAATATAAAGAAGAATGGCGTTTGGTATTCATCACGAACAGTATCACTGTCAAGACACCGTCACCTTCACGACATAGTCACGATCCTATCACGACACAGCCACGACATCGTCATCAGCACTTACCACAAAGTCATAACATCGCCACAACCCCATCACGACGCCGTCGCAATATTCACACTAACACCTAAACTAAACACCGTCATATCATATTTACCATAACTGTCATTACAGTTACAAAATTGTCATGACCCCATAAAGACTTCATGACACAGTCACGAATAATCATGAACACCGTTACCATCTTGATATTATCACCAACACCACCACTATCGTGACATTCGTGACACTGTCACGACTTACACCGTCAGAACACAGAAACGACATTTTTAATGACACTCTCACCGTCATCGTCGTCATCAATGTCGTCACCAAGAATGTGAATTACCATAATCGTCTTTGTCATTGATATTGTTATGTTTTTATGGAAATTCATTACAATGGTTTTTTTTAGTCTATACTCAAAAACCATACACGTACGTACATATATAACATAATTATGTGTTGATACCTCACACCAAATAATTCTCCAAGATTTATTTTCAACCCCCTACTTAGGTAGCCCTAGCAATGTAACCTCCCACCCGAGTTTTCCCATGTTCGAACTAGAAAATAAAAAACAGAATCGCTTGTCAGGTAAATGTAAAATGTATATATTTTCTTTCGCACATCTGAAACTACGATAATAACTTACATCGATAACAGGATTTTTTAACCAAACAATTAAAAACCACCCAAAATCTTTACTGAAATTTAAAAAATAACTATTTTAAATAAGTCGCTTCTGTGGGCTAGCGGTCCAGCGTTTGACTTAACTTCTTGAGATCCAGGGTTCGATCCCGGGTCGGGCAACAAAAAATCTATTTTCTAATAAAAATAACGTAGCCCGGAATTGGATATGTGCACGGTTGGCGATAGGCTTGCCACCTATCACATTGTGGGACTTAGTGTCTTCTGCTAGTCGTGGGTGCCCTGGTTGTGCCTCTGCCTACCTCTACGGAGATATGGGCGTGAAGATACTTTCTTTATTTAACTACTTTAAAAAACTCCAATAGTGAAATATAATTCAACACATAAAAATATCATAATAGAAACACAAACTGTAACCGATTCTTCAGGAAGCCTTCGCAACTGTGAATTTCACAATATTTACAAAGGAATATTTTGATGGAAATGAGACAGGTTTCACATCGAACACAATGAGCCTCTGTCGAGCGACCAACTTCCAGAAGCAGTAATTTAATACACCCAGTATTACGTGTAGAGACAATAACTATTGTTACTGTTATACTTTGCGAGCCTAGCCACGTTACCTAATAGGAAGGCACTAGTGATAATTTTGTTTCGCATTCACTATACTAATTTAAATTATCGCCGTCTTCTTTCAACTAACGTAACAGAAAGAGACAAAACCCTTTTAGTGCTGTCAGATTAGTCTTCTTCTTCTTTTATAAATATGGCTTTCAATCGTTTTTCACGACTACTTTGCCAATTTCAAGGTAGTTAATTCTTATGCCATATACAGTCATTAGTCACTATGTACAAATTCATGTCAGGTCAGGGTCTTGAGTAAAGCGGCGGCTTCGTTCATCATCATCGTCATCATCTAGGCGAGTACGCTAACCCCTCGATAAACGAGGCGGTTAGTTGACCTACAGAATGTACTATAAGCTTGATTCTTGAATTTCCCCATGTTGGTCCGGGCTCCTTTGCAGAATAGACCATCCGCCTTCCTGTGGTAGGCAGCTCGTAAAAGGCGAGCATAGGCTTGCCGTCACTAACACCGTGACATCCTACTAGGTGGTAGAGTTTTGCAGCGACTTGCCTGGATTAGTGCCATCGCCTTACCAATTCCTGCCGCCATAGCGTCAGCGCTTGCCGTTGACGTGTTCCAGTTCGGAGGGTTAGGTATCCGGTAAATTTACTTTTGCTCGAGGCCTAACAGCCCGGCCTAACGTTGGCCATTACCAACCTTAGGCCGGGAAACATTACCAACTTTGGTGTCTCTAGGCAGCGCGATTTTTTTACCATCAGGAAATCCGTCTGCTTGTTTGCCTTCCAATATCATAAAGAAACGTAATTAATACGCCATTCATTGCTATCTTAATACGTAGAAGATTTCTAAATCTAATTTATCCTGCGTAAAAATTCAGCTGCCAAAAACAGCATCATTTTTAAGTGATGACACAGTTGCTAAATATGTGATGAAACTTGCGAAATATATTTTAATGCAACATTATGAGGAAGCTTAAAAGGACTTACGTGGGTGGAGCAGCGTCAAAAAATTCTCTCTGTGCTCAAGTTTTGGCAGTGATTAATGTCTGCCGGAAAAGTATTAAATTTACTTACGAATACCTGCTCATTGAGTTTGGAGGATCATATGTCATATTTAGATTTAAAAGAAATAAATATCTTCACGCCCACATCACGGAATTTGTAGGCAGAGACACAACCACGACTGCACGTTTAGCAGAAAATACTTAGTCACAATATTAAAAATAGGTTTTCCCGTGTTGGTCTTTATTATTTGCCTTCCTGCCAGGCAGCTCGTAAGAGACTAGCAATAGTTAAAGGTCATAACTAACAAGACCTCTGGTGGTAGTGTGCCATACTGAAACTCATCCGGAAAGAGATCCAACACCTCACCTATTCCTGTTGGCATAACAAGAATGTCATGGCCCAGTCCGGAGGTTAGGGTAGGAAAATTGACCTAATACTTTGGCAAAAAGATAGCCACGCACCTACATCTACGGTACCTATGTGTCACAGTTATCTCTTACCACTAGAAGAGCCGTATGCATGTTCAATGTCTTGTTAAATAAATAATTCGCCAACCTAGCACTTAAGCGTCATCCAGACGGGTGTAATCACGCCGTAATCACCTTGCCAGCTTAGTAGAAACTTTGTTTAAACAAATAATCTACGTTCTTCACGGATGCAAACCAAAGTCTACAACCAATGTTTTAATCAGTGTATAACCCCTATTACCTAAATGGGGTCAAAGGATTTAAATTCGAAATTGAAAAACCAGTTCTTTCAAAGAAGTTGCTCGACCCAGGGATCAATCACGAGACCTCATATGTCAACTCCAACACCGGACCACTAGTCCACAGAGGTTATGAATATCATACATGAAAGTCGCCTCTGTGGTCTAGCACTTTAGGTGTTGGACTTGGCTTCATGAGATCCCATGTGCGAATCCCGGATCTGGCAACAAATGAAAATTTGGTTTTCCCAATTCTCTAAATGAAAAAAATGTTGCTCGGGATTGAATATGTGCCCGGTTGGCGATAGGCTTGCCACCTATCACATTGTGGGACTTAGTGTCTTCGACTAGTCGTAGGTGCCTCTGCCTCTCGAAGAAGTACTTCGGGGATATAGGCGTGAAGATACTTTTTATTTATACTTTAAAGTTAGGCACGCCAAAACTTCACGCATTTATCAACTCCAAAACACCAACTATTCATGGCGAGTACACCGCCGAAATCCCCGTGACCCAGTTGTATTCGCGACCTATATTATAAACTTTCATGGAACCCTTTAGCCGTATTGATGACAGATTGGCTAAGTTGGCTAATAAATATAGTTTTATTTGGCACAGTTTTCAATTCAAACTTTGTTATACCCTATTGCAGTTTGAACTGTTAACTTTTGATTGATTTCTAGCAATAAAATGGGCTTAAATATAGACTAGTGGTTTGTTTGTGACTTTTACAGAATAAGACAGGGACGGCGTTTGGGTATGGCGCGGTTGGGCGCTGTATAATTTACGTCCAGGGCGCTGCTATTACTAAAACCGCTACTGAGCGTAGAATAGTTACGATTTTCATACAAACTTACGTCCCTTATCTTAATCAAATTTTTGGGGGGTTACATTTGAATCCGGATCTTTAGCCATATGCTATCAAATTTCATTAAATGAACGGTTTAACAGTGAAAGAGTAACAGCAGATAGCCTTTCGCATTTGTAATGTCAGTATAGATAACATAATATTATTTTAACGGCGAAAATCAAAATCATTTTGGAAATCAAATTATTATTTTTTTATGATAACGGAAGGCAAACAAGCAGACGGATTTCCTGATGGTAAGAAATTCACGTCGCCTAGAGACACCAAAGGTGATAATGGTGCGTTGTCAACCTTAGGCTGGGGTGTTGGACTTCAAGCAAAAGTAAGTTTACCAGCTACCATACCCTCCGAACCGGAACACGTCATGACGTTACGTCGGCAGGAATAGGAAAGGCGGTGGTATCAATCCGGGTGAGTCGCTGCGAAACTCTACCACCTAGTTATGTTTGAATCCGCATCTGTAGCCATATGCTATTAAATTTCATCAAATAAGCGGTTTAACAGTGAAAGAGTAACAGCAGACACACAGACTTTCACATTTATAATATTAGTATGGATAACATAGGATGACTTTAACAGCAAAAATCATATTATTTTGGAATTCAATTTAAAAATATTTTTGATATTCGACAAAATCGACATATTTAACTAATTTTAATTACTAGTGAAGCTAAGAGGCGGCTACATATCCTGTGGCCTGGTAGAAATAGTTTGTTATAGTTAATTTTTTTATTCATAATAATCTCCGCCTACTTTGAAAATTTGTACTTGCATGTATGTTTTAGTTCTTTAATAAATGCATTATAATAATTTGTTCCTACTAGCAACAACTGTTGGGCGGCGAAGTTTTTTTTTCTATCTCATGCAGTTTGCTCGTTTACCTCTTCTTCCAAAAAAAACACCTATCACATTCATTGTTCCTGAAGTAGGTATCTTCCAACATCCTAATAGTAGGGGTGACCAGGTTACTAAATGTGTACTGACTCCAGCGTCATGAGGACTTATTGAATTTCTTCGATTCGATGGTGGAGGTGGAGAATGAAAAAGTATTTTAAGTGTGGAGAGAGCATCTAAAATTTAAAAAAAAAAAATTACTATGGCCATACAAGAGCACTAGATATTAATAATGTACATAACCAATATGTCTATATTAACGGAAACATGTGAATTTTTGACAGAATAAATGAAAGGTTTTTATTATGCTGTTACATTAATTGATTACCTTTAATTAATTTACTTCGTGCTGACCCTAGTATCCTGTTTAGAATAGACCACCTGCCTTGCTGCCAGGCAGCTCTTAAGAGTCGAGTGTCTCCCGAGTGCCAAATTTTTTCTTGGGGTCCCCTACTATAAACTTTGCATACCCTCTGCCCCTTAATCCGTTTTAGCGAGAAACACTAAATACACATCAATCGTTTTAATGAGTAGGTATCCCTTTTCAACAGACTTGCAAATAATTCTATCCACCGACATAATACCACTGACTCACCGCACTTGAATCTAACGTGCACAAGTATATTTTTAAGCCAAAAACATTATAGATCTGCTTCTCTACACCTACGACTCTTTATGGAAATTTTATTTATTATAACGGAGATGTTCAATTTAACTATGGGAAAAGTTACCTATTTCTTGTATTATAGTCAATCGCGCCTAAGTAACTTGCCAAATCACCTCTTGGGCTATTATAAAATTTGCTTGCCCTGTGCAACATTCGAATTACAGTCAAACGCGCCTGAGTAACTCGTTTAATTCCTTCTTGGGCTCCCCTACTATAAACTTTGCCACATAGTCCATTTTTAGCGAGAAACACGAAATACACATTAATCGTTTTAATGTGTAGAAATCCCCTTTCAACAGACTTGCAAATAATTCTACCCACAGACATAAACTCTTACCAGTGAATAGTTGCGATTTTACAATAGCAATAAACGATGCCCAGTCACTACTCGATGCGGTGAGCTAAACAAATAAATGTATAGAACAATGCGGACTTTCAGCGCGCTGTAATTTACTTTAAGCGTTGCGACTGCTGCCATTGGGCGCAATCCTTTCGACTATTTTCTAACTCAATTTTGCTGGAAAATTTTTAAGTAACGAAAGATATTTTTTATAGTCAGCATATAAGCACGTAGGCTATCTATAATCTGAAGTAAAATTGCTTGGAATTGGAACCTTTGCCTCCTTTTGCGGATACTGGCTTGACGATACTTTTTTCTGTAGATACTCTTGTCATTGTCGATTGACATTTTATTTCTTTTCATAATTTATACTTGGAGTAACTGTGCCAACCGTTACGGCACCGATCTCTGAAGCTTCGGACCTAACTATCAAATGTCTCCAACTACGTCCGTCCTAAATAGGTATTAAAATCTAATAAAACATGAAACATCCACATTCAAAAATCCGACTTTAAAAAGTTTTGGTTTTAAATACTGACTCTGGTACATTTTCTTGTCTCAATTTCAAAATGAATTCTTCTATTTAAAAAAAAAACATTCGATTCATAAATAGGGTACCTATTTTGAGCACCTTTTTTTGAGGGGCCAGTAACTAACTACAAATTACTGTTTATTGTATTAAAAATCCGGTGAAGTGAAGGTTGTCTGAAAAAAATCCCTGACTTGGTAATAAGGCCGCCTTTGCGTTTCTATTTTTGTTCAGTGTGCTGCTAATGCTATCATAGCTTTTGAGACCGATTTGGATGCGAGTTTAAATATTAAAAAATGATATTATCGAGATGGCTCTTAGCTCAATTATTTACAGGTTTTGTCTGGGATACTGAAAGTGTTATTGTTTTGTATTATCCACTGTTAATTGAGGCAGTTTATAACATATAAGGTACTCTTACTATCATGAAAATAAATCTGTAAAACCACAATTTTCCAATATATAGGTACGAAATATTGAGACTCCTGATTGAGACGTTTTGTGCGACCTGTCCCCAAAACAGGGCAGAAGGTGCAAGGGGAAACATATTGACATAATAGACAACACGTGACTGTAAGTTATTCCGATGTTTTTAGTCTAGGCTATTGTAGATAGATCATCTTCAACTTTGATCCTGTCGGATTAAAATACAAAATTGGACAAATAAAAAACCTCATTTCAGGAATTCTTATTCTCATTAACCTTTATGAATGCGTACCTGTAGTTCACTACAGAGCCCTTACCATGACTTTACGGCTTGTCAAGTTTACTATATTCGTAATTATATTCGCTACCGTCTCTGTAAATTATTTGAATGAAAACTTTGAACAGCGCCTCTGTTTGTAGCTAAAAGAAACACATTTTTAGACCAAAAGTGTCATGGATTTCGACACGTAGCTTGCCATACGTGCTTAACCTATTCCAAATCATGGTAAAGGCTCTGTAAACAATTTAAATGGACAGTTACTTTACTCTTTGCAGTTTAAACGCGAACTCAAATATGCTGTTATTCATAGCGACGAGTCCGTAATTGTCCAAGATCCGAACCTAAGTCTACCTGCACCGAACTGATAACAGGATGAAACAAATTTTATAATAAATGAAGTATATCAGAAAATACGCAAAATGGACTTGGCTTTGGAGATTTCGATATCCCCAGGTCGGAAACCAAAAGAAAATTGTTTTTTTCAATGTTCTAATAAAAAATAATGATGTCTGAGATTTGAAATAGATATATTCTTTCCACATATCCCAGTGTCTTCGGCTGGTCGTGGGTGTCCTGAAGATACAAAATATATTAAAAAAGGGTTCCTAAAAAGTATATAGTATACCTACTAAAAATAAAATATGTATAATTAAAAAAAGTATTTTTGCTTTTAAGAAATAGCACACTAAATACAATAGCTATCTATCCACACCGAATCTACTGTAGAAAGTATTTTCACGCCCACATCCCCGAAAAGGTAGGCAGAGGTACAACCAAGGCACCCACGACTAGCCGAAGGCACTAAGTCCCACAATGTAATAGGTGGCAAGCCTATCGCCAACCGGGCACATTTCCAATCCCGACCAACATTTTTTTATTAGAAAATTGAAAAAATTTAATTTTCTTTTTGTTGGCCAACCCGGGATTCGAACCCGGGACCTCATGCAGTCAAGTCCAACACCCGGACCGCTAGACCACAGAGGCGATCTACTGTAGATTGTAGCAAAATTTGGCAGGAAAGTACTTGATGTTCCAAAGGTTATTCGATACTTTTTATCCCGCTCACTAAAGGGATTAAAGGGAAGAGGGGTAAAAACCAAAATGTAAATTGGGCTATTCATTAACGAGTAGCGCTTTTATGTTTATTCTTTTTCTTTATGCTTCATAGATTTTCCGTATTTTTTTTTCAAGTTTTGTTGTTTAGAAATTACAGATATATCAGTATAAAGTGACAAAATAATTTGAAATCTCTAATATAGATAAACATTAAAACCGTGAACGTAAACGTATACACAAAGTTCGACGGATCAACTAGTATTTTCTATTAATGGCATAAATCAATAGTGCATACTAAATTTATTACAAAATATATTTCTCCAGCTTTTTATATCAGCTTGATGCTTGTAGGTCAACTTAGGTTCAGATTTTCTACTATAATGTGACCACGTCCAGAATGACGACAGAGTATTACGTTTCAACGTAAGATATTTCCACTTCTACTAGACCTTGTGGCTGTACTAAGTACAAGCTACACCGTAGCTCGTACACTACCCGCTACTTGAACTATATAAGATTTGAGCCACAGTACTACAACAAACTTCACACGTAATCAACAATATGTACTCAAGCTTGCCTTTTCATTTATATACAAAGTTCATAAAGTATCATCACGCCCATATACTAGAAGTAGGCAGAGGCACAGCCAGAGCACCCACGGCGACGAACGCACTGATTCCTACATTGTGACAGGTGGCAAGCCTACGCCCATCGGGCACATATCCAATACCGGGCAACGCTAATTTTATTAGAAAATTGAAAATACACTATTTCTTTTTTTGTCACCCGATCCAGGGTTCAAACCCGGGACCTCGAGGAGTCAATTCCGACGCCGAACCGCTAGACCAGAGGCAATCAAAAGTTTATAGTATCATAACTAGCTCAATATATATGCGCTTCAAAATTGGGTATGATGCGCGTTGACGGCACTTAGTAAAAATGTGGTGTTAGATTTTAAATTAGACCATTGCCCTTAATTAACAAAACAAAAATCCAAATAAAGTGTTAACGCCTTAAAAACGCCATAAGTAACCTTACTCAGTTACTTTTTTGGGATATTGAATTTAAAAACTGATTATCTTAAAAATAGCAAATGAGGAGCAAAAAATAAATGAAAAATTATCTTTATTATTTCAAAAATCATTTGTCATACAAACTACATGAAAGGTGATGACACACAACAATATAGAGCAGCGGTCGGCAACCCGCGGCCTGCCGACGTCTTACTTGCGGCCCGTGAATGTTCATTTTCCTTTTCGCCCATTTTCATTTTTTCTATGGGATATGGCCAATTATACGTAAGTATATTTGGCTTCTAGGGTAAATATTACAAGTGTGGCCCACCGTTAGATCATTTTGATGCCTTGTGGCCCTTGCCAGCCAAAAAAAAAGGTTGCCGACCGCTGATATAGAGCACAACACTCAGTCCACTTTTACACTACATGAAGGTAATCTTGGTCCTGACTTGGTTCACTTGCCATACGTTCAGATTTTCGTACTCTTCGATACATGCGTCCACCTGTAAATATAATTGCTTCTAGTGAATATTATTCTTATACTAGCTGACCCGGCAAACGTTGTTTTGCCATATAACTAATTAAATGACGATTGATCAGTTATCGACCCGGGATAAAAAAATTACAATTAAAAAATAGGGGTTGGTGATAAAATGGTGAAAATTTAGGGTTGTATGTACTTTTATATGCTGTATCATAAAAAAAATAAAAACAAAAAATATTGTCTGAAAATTGCAAAAAAAAAATTGAGGGGTGGACCACCCTTAACATTTAGGGGGATGAAAAAGAGATGTTGGCCGATTCTCATAGATACCGGATAAGCACAAAAAATTTCATCAAAATCGGTCAAGCCGTTTCGGAGGAGTATGGCAACGAAACCTGTGACACGAGAATTTTATATATTAGATTTAGATTATATCCTAAAGTATCA
>NJDC01000352.1:380856-391000 GCA_002245475.1 Calephelis virginiensis | reverse complement strand
CATAGCGTTTTTCTGTAACCCCCCCCCCTCTTCCCCTGTTAAGTAACTCTCAAGTGACTATTTTTACCATAAAGTCGCAAAAAGTTATAGTTTTTATCCTTGGTATACTTTCAATTGACTTTGCGGTAATAATATCCACTAAATAAAATTTATATTTATTTATATTTAATAAGCAAATAAATTATTTTTTTTATTTAAAAAAATTTACGTAACGTGTTGTAAGAAATACCCCCTCCTGCCCTTGTAACGCATCGTAACGTTTTAGGAAACCCCCCTCCCCCAAAGTGCGTTACGTAATGCTTGAAGGCCCCCTTAACAATCTTTATTACCTATACATTTTTTTAAATTTTTATTTTATATTTTTGTTTAATCTGGATATAGACTGACGGCTACAGCCAGAAAAGCACTGTCAAATGAAGCTAAGTGCGGGTGGAACTTTCAACATTACAGGTCTGGCTCAAACACAAGCTCACCTTCAAGACGGCAGCGGTCAGACCCACGCCCGAGGAGCCCCGGCCCGTGGTGTACTGGGAGCGCGGCGCCAGACGGGTGATGTAGTTGAGCAGTTGGGACTTGGCCACTCCGGGGTCGCCCATCAGACATATATTTATATTGCCACGAATCTTCATTCCATTCGGCCGTCTACCACAGAAATACCATAACACAATTATTTATTTATTTATGCTGAAGAAGAAGAAAAAGTAACTTTCCTAAATACTTTGATATTGTAACAAGAAACATGAACAAAAATTGTACCAAGTTTTACAAAACCACTCCAAAAAATAGCTTTTCACAAAATCCATACTGATTTTTATATCTAAGAATAAATAAATAAATATCCCTGGACAAGTCACACAAACCCCAAAGTAAGCAAATTATATAGTTGTGTTATGGATGTTCGTCGACAATAAAAATACATAAAAATACTTAAATAGATACTGGAATAAATTTAATTAACACCCAGACCCGGAGATGCAGACATCGAAATGTTCACCACACAAATGCCTGCCCCCGTCGGGAATCGAACCCGAGCCTCGCGGTTGGTCGATGTAGTTAGGCGTGTACGCTAGCCACTCGACCAACACTCTTTTATGACACAACTAACAAAACGTCTGTTATGTTACTAACATTGATGAAGGTGATCAGAAGAATCAAGGTTATTAAAAATCTCATATAAAACTATACAAATTCACCCTAACCGTGAAAACAACAACAACCAACTTGCAGCCGGGGAAATAGGAATTTATATTGTTATTCACCACATGTGCATAATGGAAGCTTTAGTTTTTTAATAAGTAAAGATAACATAATTTAACAACATACTTGTCTACACCACCAATAAGTAACAATAATAACGCTTTCTTCACATCTTCATGTCCATAAATCTCTGGTGCTAGACTTTGAGCCATTCTAGAATATAGGTCCTCGTCCGCTAGTTCAGCCAATTCTTCTTCCGTTAACGCTTCAGATACTTCATTTTCGTCACTTTGGTTCATACATGTAACCCCCTGGAAGTTTAAAAATTCTAACTATCTGCCACCCAAAATAAACTTGCAAGAGTTAACTTAACTGTGACTGCAATGTTAGTTGGAATACAAAATGACTTATTTCTCTTCTTATGGCATAAGACAGCGACCAATCAACACGGCTCTCTTCGTGGTAAGAGACAACTTTGACCTAGACAGTAGACACCACAGATTTAACAGGTGCTACCCTACCCTCCAGCCTGGAACATGTCGCTGTCACTATGGCAGAAGGAACAAGGAAGGCGAAACAAGGAACCCGGACAAGTTGCTACACAGTATTCTACAACCAGTGGTCTTATTTGCATTTTGACCTATGCTCGCATATTACAAGCTGTTCGACAAGACGGAAGATAGTATGCACATAGGACTTGCACAAATATTCAATGTTTTAATACATTTGCAATAGTGTGGAGATATCATTTTAAGAAAGAAATACTTTGTACTTTAAAGAGAAGAGAGAGAAAAAGATTAAAAAATCTTTTCACTCACAAACACCATAAAAATATGAATAAAACAGATCAACAGTTAAAACACGTTTTTGTTTCACATGTGGTTATTTATGTCCCTCTATTAATTAAAGCAACGACATGGAGGCGTCTATGTTGACTTGGTTTTGCAGGCGCAAGCAAATGATCTTTGCATCATGAAACGAAACCAAGAGATGTGTCAAAGTCGATTTTAATGTGTTAAGAAGTTTACGTAAATTTTCAAAGATTAAAAGCAGACGGATTTTCTAATGATAAGAAATACATGTTGCTTATAGACATCAAATGTAATGGTAGATATATTGCCACCCTGAGGCTTGGATGATAAATGAACTTCCTCACATACTTAGGCACAGAGTAAGTTATAGTATTAATGTACAGAAAATGCACTTGCTTTCGTGAAAAAACACAAGCACTAATATCGTAAAATTAATTGAAATTAAGAAACATGATTATTTTTTTAAGCTTTATAATTTACTAATGCATATTTATTAATTAAATTTATTATTTTAAAACCACAATACTAACAACATACAATTTATTTTGAGACTTAAATTAATGTGTGGAATGTTTAATTGCATTTTAATTTATTTTTAATACTGTTATTATATATTTTGCTCTATTTATAGTTTAAATTTGACTTAGTTTATGCGTGTGATAATTAAGAATTACATAATATTGTTAAGAATAATTTGCATGCCTATTAATCGGTATAGTAGGGGTACTGTGAATAGTTGTAGGATCTCAAATGTAGGTATACCCTCCAAAAAGCAAATAATCATGATTGGTTGATTGAAGCAAAATGGAAATGTAAGACATTAATCGAAGGCTAACATTTAATACGAGGTGATGTCAGATATAGATTTTAGTACTGGTTTTGACGTAAGACTCTTCAAAAAGGCTATGTACAGACAGAAAATCTGTTTAAACTGTGGAGTGGAACTTCTCTGTCTGAAGTGTTGCCTTGTCTACAAGCACAGACCGCCGCCAGTGTCAAGTCTCAGCCTTATGGCGGCAGGAATAAGTAAGATGGCTCTCTCCTAATTTTTACTTAGTCATGAATTATTGAAATAAAATTGAACAAAATTTTCCATTGTAACAACAGCTTCTAATATTATAGTAGCATAACATTGCAACGATTTCCATCCAGTTTAATGACGTCAGAAGTGTTTTACATTATTATATAGATACATTTTATAATCTTTCGCTAAGAATAAATAACTGAAAAAGAATCTCACATGAGCCTCGAGATAGGTGTCGGACAGCAGCCCCTGCACGATCTGTCGGAAGCCGGCGGACAGCAGCGGCAGGAAGACGCCGGTCACGGAGACGCTGTCGCCGGGCGCCGCCCGCCGGGTGGTGCTGCCGCGGCAGTACACCGACAGCTGTCGCGGGATGTGACCCACCGGCACTTGATCCGACTGCACACGAACACGATATTTACATTCAATCCCGACCACACTAGCAGCTTCACTAATGCGTATATCATGACACATACGCAAACACGCATGCACGCACGCATGTTTGCACGCACACAGACAGAGTCGTCAAACTTATAACAAGTCTCGTTTTCCGTAGGAGGTTGAAGTACGTTTATAGAATAAATCACGCCAAATACAAATAAAATTAAATATTCTAAAAATTTGTTACTTTCGTTTGTGTCCCTTTGTATTCTTAAATCTTTTAAACTACGCAACGGATTTTGATGCGGTTTTTTTTAATAGGTAAAGTGTTTAAAGAAGCAGGTTAATATGTATATTTTACATTGAACCTTAGAGTACTTTAATCTATGTTTATTATTAAGACAGATGCCATCTTATTAAGGTAACATTATAGTCTATAACACATTGTGATAAATACTATTATACCAGGTTGAACCTTGGATTAAGGCGTAAGGTATTGGAGTAAAGTAGAAAAATAAATTAGTAAAATTTAAGCAATTTAATTACTAAGAGATTGCGTATCATGCAGTTTGCCCGAATTGGTTCCGTGACTTATTGCTGACGCCATAGCGTGAGTGCCCAGTATTGTCGTTATAAGATCCTGACAATAAAACAGTTACATAATAGTAACATAATAATGTTTTCTTAAACAGTTCCAGTCCTATTTAGAGTCAGACGTCAATAATATTGTCTTTTAATCAGTCATTAAAATAGACATTTGCAATACAAAATTAAGATTTATGATAGATAAAATTTTAATTGACTTTTCTGAGTGCGACCGGTTTTGAAATTGTGCACTATATATTCTACATTTATTTAGTTAATTAAACACATTAAACTTATTTTTCGTCGGGGGTTGACAAAACAGAGTAAGGTGAAAAACATTATCACATGAGGAAATAAGCTAATCTCTGGAAACTCATAGTTTAAAATTTAATTTATACATTTAAGATTTTATTTTTAGCCTTATTCATAGACATTCACAAACATTCAGGACCAACGTACATGTGTACAAAAAAGTAAAAAAACTTAGTAGAATAACTGATAGATATTTGGGAAATATAACAGATAAAAAACCTACATGTTCCTGTATCTTCAACTCCTGGAATTTCTGAAACCTTGATCCCCTAGTCTGGAGATGCAGCTGTCCAGCAGTTTTGTTCAGTCGGCACTCATCTGCTGTACATGCTGGTGGTGGGGTAAACTGAAGACCGCGAATCGGCTGGTAGGTCTCCGCACCACATGCACTACACGAATATGTGGCAACTATCATCATAGGCTTTACATCTGTGCACCTAGTTACAATACCTAAAAGAAATTATTTTTAAAATTTACATGGATTTATATCTTATCAACTTTTTTACAAATGGATTTGTAATTGGTTTATCTACACTTATGTTCCACACACAAATATGTGTAAAAGTAGGAAAAATCAAAAATTAGAGATTAGAATACATTTATGTCCCATTGAGGCTAGTTTTATAAGTCTTAAGGATAACGCCCACTGTTGACGGGGATGAGCAAGTCGGATCGGGGCACATCACATTGCAAAGCACACTGAGGCGGGCCGGGCCGCATCGCATCGGCGGATTTCTGTTACTCAGCGGCAAAGAGAAGAGCCAAAAATACAAGAGGCACCTCGACGTTAAAATCGTCAAATATGGAAAGTGGCGCCTCTAGCAGTTGTCATTCGATACTTTATCGTTAAAATGTCATTAGTGCTTTCACAATAATGATATTGTGATTGTTGGCGACAGTCGGCCGCATCGGGAAAGGCCACGCAGGGTGCCTCGCAGAAATCCGCCGCGGAAAAATTCGCGCCGATGCACCCCGGCACAGTAGGCGTTACTCCATACAAAACGTATGAAAGCGATTATTGCGCTGCGACGGGCCCCGTCCAAATGTGTGTTTTGAGTTATCCTTAAAATGGATCAAAAGGCTACCCCTGACTGAGAAGATTCAATCTATGTTAAATTTGTAGCAATAGACAAATATTGAATCCAGAAAAGAAAGAATAAAAGTTTATATTGTAAGTGTGTATTTAGTATAGCATTGTTTTTATGACAGAGCACAACAAAGACGCGGCTCCCCTGATGGTAATAGTCAACCGTGGCTTATAGACATTATAAATGTAAAGGGTGTGTCGCTATCCTGTGGAAAGTATGTTAGACCTAATGTGTGACTTGCACATTAGGTCTGGTGGCCCTACCCTTTATACCGGAACATGACATTATTGTTGGTGGCAGAAATAGGTAAGGCTGTAGATTTCGACCCCAAACCTGAGTGCTGCCCAGCACTATATCACCAATGGTCTTGGTGGAAATTATCTTAATAATCTGCTCACCTCTTATAATATTCAACCAGGCAAAAGGGCATATACTACAGAGAAGACCAACCAGAAAAGACCTGGACCAAGTCATTAATTTTTTGTATGAATTTATATTAAGGAAATCTATATTATTTAATTTTCATTTACCCCTGACAGTCACAAGCTTGCCAATATGTTCTGCTTTTACTTCTCTGATGGGGATACTTTTAGATGTGGACAAATCCTTGAAGTACACCTCACTATAACAATAAATATCAATTTATATGCCATCTATTACAAAAACCAACAATGTTAAATATCTAAAAAGCTTGTAACTTAATTAATGTTATAAAAACAAAAAAATAGAATCTACAATTTTTGTACATAATGTTTAGCAGAAATGTAAGTAGGTTTGAATCTTTCATAAAAAATATTTTTATTAAAAAATCTTTTATTTGATGCATAAAAATACTTTTTTGTATTTTAGATTAACATAAACACATTGTTAGTTTAAAAATAATAGGTATGTTAACTCAAAAATCACTGAGAATAGTACACAGTGTAAATTATTAAGAGATCAAAATATACATACAATCTTCTGATCAGTTCTGGAGGATATCTATTTCTAGGGTCTCTCATTTCTCCTGGAATCCTGTGGTTTCGTGCTTCAAGCATGATTCTGTGCTCAATGTATACATCTAAAGAATCTTTAGATACTATCTGTAAAAGTAACAAACGAAAATATTTAAACATGTAAAAAAAATACATTTTCCAAACATTCTTTTAAATTCTGACAACAGTTTTTTCTTTATCATTTTAGATTAATAGGATGTGTGTTTATTTAAACATTGTCTGACACACTATATTGATAGGGTATTCTATACTGATGATGATGTGAACTTCTATGATTAGCTTGCAATACAAAGAAGACCACAACAGCTTGAAAGCTGCCTAGATTATTTGACATAATGTTTACTACTGTTTACACAGTTAAATCAATTTTTTTTTTGTGCACTTAACATTTTTAATGTTATTCTTTAATTAAATATTCAAAATAAAATACATTAAAATTAATAAATTTGTCAACCTAAAGAAACTAAATCTCAAACATCAAATTTTGTAACAAAAGAAGTGACCTATTGCAAGTTGTATTGGCCCATGAAGAGTTCGGCAGCAGAAAATAGAACTTTTCTATTATGTATACAAAAATTCATAACCAGTTCCTGCACTTTCTGCTAAAACTAAATCTTGTTTAAATCAATTTTCGGTGGAAGTTTAAATGGTAAAGTATGGTCTGTTTTTAGTTTCATCATTCTCTTATTGTAGGAAGTGTCTCTCTCTATTCAGTTTAAAAAAATCATATTAGTCAATATCTCAATATTGTTTCTGTAGACCTATCCAAATAGCCCACACAATTGGTTTAAAAAAAATTTTGAATTTCAGTCCCAAGTAGAGCAAACTTCCTAATTTCTTGCTTCTTTTCTATCTTAATGCGGTATACATAATACATTCTTACCTTTTGTTTCTTACCGTTTTGGAAATAATGGCCGTGATTTAAAGATGGACAAACAGACAAGACAAGTTAAAAAAGACTTAGTAACAAGACAAGTACCTAACATGTTTAGAATGTCAATGTATTGGGTTTTGTAAGTGATTGTTTTACTCTGACATTTTAGTGATCTGTTTCAATAAAATCTGGTCATATAATTTACTGTAAATTTGGAATAAGCTAAGTTAGAACGCACTAAAACTAGACTCAGCTCACAATAAGCCCGCAATTACATTGAATTTATAACATATCCATGTTAAATAGCTTCAATTCAATTGTATTGTAAAATAAACATCATAAGTTAATTTTTACTTTTTGCTGCCACCAATAACGAAAATTATTGGTGGCAGCAAAAAGTAAAATAGTGGATCCCTACCAGACAAATACTTTCTACCACATACCATAGAAAACATAATATAAACAATAAGGCTTCAACCAAAATTAAGTTTATAATATATTTACGATTGCAGAATTTACCTCTTTATGTTTGTAGTCAGGTAACATTTCATAAACAATATCAGAAACCATACTTGTATATCTTCTAGTGTTCTTTAGAACTGCTTCTGCCAAATCTTCATTTACTTTATGTAAATCATCTAGCTCTACAACGAAGGCAACCTAATAAAAATAAATTCAGTTAATAAATATTAAATATAACATATATATAAGTTAAATACAATAAATTACCTCCTCTCTGTGAGCAATCTTAGTAAGCTGTTCCGCGTATTTGAAGAACTTATTGCCTTCATCGTCAGTTTGACAAAACTCGACAAAAAAATTCTTGAAGGATTCTGTAAATTAATATTATGTAAAATATGTGTAAGCAAATAGTGTATATCTATCAGTAAGTGAAGCAGAAAAACAAAAATAAAATAACCTTTGTCGGCAGCATAGTCACGCATAGCCATTTCGAAAGTTTCTTTAAGTATTTCCCAATCCCAATAAAAATACTACTTATGAACACTATACTAGTTGAAATTTTAGCTATTCCACTAATTTTATTATATTTTTCAAAGTTTTTAAACTTAGAAAAATTTTATTTCAACCGATCACCGACAACTGTTTTGACTTTTGGCGGAACTTGGCGCGAAAATTTGCTTGACATATATATTTTTTTTAATATCCCATTCGGGGAAAGGCAAAGGATCTGTGTCCATACAGCCACGTCTTCCGTATTAATAAATCTTTTTCTTCTTAAATATTTTCAATTTATGTCTTCCGTATTAATTATTCTTATACAGACATTAGTCACTATTTACACAGTCTTGTCTGGGTCTTGAGTAAAGCGGTGGTTTCGTTACACAAGCTCGTTTATGAGATTTGGCGGCAGCGAGGAAATTCACGATACTAATTTCTTCATAATTTCTTCAGTGCACTTTCACTGAACAAAATCTAACTAATTCCCACCTAAATTAACCAATTTTACTCATATTTTACACTAAATTCAATAATTGTGAAAAAATTACGACCATCTTCATTCACGATAGCGCCAAAACTCTTTTTTTTTAAGTTAATTTGCCCCTTTCTGGGGCCGGCTAAGACCTTTAGGCCATGCTGCCACGTCTTCCGTAATAATAAATTCTTTTTCATATTAAAATTTTATCTGCCATGTCTTCGATATATATTTTATATATATCGAAGACATGGCAGATTAACCTAAAAATCGCCATAGCCGGTCCCAAAAAAGGCAAATTGACTATTAAGATGCTATTAAATAAGGGGTTTTGGCGCCACCGTGAATGAAGATGATGTTATTATTGAATTTAGTGTAAATTATGAGTAAAATTAGTTAATCAAGGTGGGTATTAGTTTAATTTTGTTCAGTGAAAGTGCACAAATTAAATAATCATGAAGAAATTAGTATGTCGTGAATTTTCTCGCTGCCGCCAAATCTTCCAAAGTGAGCTTGTGTAAAGTGACCACCTCTTTACTCAAGGCCCTTTGACGTGACTTCGTAAATAGTGACTAATGACTGCATAAGAATAATTAATACGGAAGACATGTGAATAATGACTGTGAAATAATTAATAGTATCAATACGGAGAACGTGGCAGCACGGCCTAAAGGTCTTAGCTGACCCTAGAAAGGTGCAAATATTGTACTATGGTGCAAATTAACCTAAAAAAAAAACTTAAAAAAATACAGGTTGGCGGGAACGGTCGGAGGGGGAAGGCGCGCTTTTTGAGGGTTCCCTCCAATCTTTAAGCTAAAAATGTGTAATGTCATGTAAAAATGTATAATTTGTAAATTAATTAAAGTGTAAATATTACTTAGTTGTGTGTAAATGTGATTTAGTAAATAAACTATACTAGTGAAAGACTATTGTAGAGTTTTATCACGACAGAAGAGGCAGAGGCCTAAACAAGAAAGAAATTTGAAGACGAAACTAGAAAAAGACATGAAATATTAAGATATGGGTTTATTACATAATATAAGACTAGTATAAAATATAGAGGTAAAAAAAAGAATATTAAAAATATTTTTTGCACTGTCGTAGAAGTTTTGGCGCCAACATGAAAGAAGATGATTTTGGTGTTCAGAATTTTAGTTTTATAATTTGTGTGAAAATAATCGTAATTCAAGGATGTGGCGTACTATAAAACAAATTAACGGAGAAACATAATATGTAAACTTCAAGAAATTAAAACTAAAGACGTATTGAAGGACTCAAATAAGCTTTGTCTAAGTGAAGGAAATTACTTTTAAAAAGGGGAAGACAATATGTTAAGAAACTGAAGAAATTAATTCAAAATTTTAATATGAAAAAGAATTTATTATTACGGAAGACGTGGCAGCATGGCCTAAAGGTCTTAGCCGGCCCCAGAAAAGGGCAA
>NJDC01000352.1:363157-374183 GCA_002245475.1 Calephelis virginiensis | reverse complement strand
CGTCGAAACGAAGCGATTAGCATCGCTTGACAATAGTTGTGATTTTTTATAGATTTGATTAGAGATAGATAGGACAGTTCAGATTTGGCACAGTATGAAAACTACCTGCAAACGTTCGAAGGTTCGAGATTACCCACTTATTTTATTGAACGTTGAAACGTAGTAATTGAAATTTGACTGATAAAGTAAAATAACATGACAGCTCTATTGGTGCACTAGAGTGTAGGTAAATATTTTATCAAGGCTTTTTTAGTTTCCATACTCTCTCTGTTACTCTCTCTCTCTGTCTGTCTCTGATCGCCTCTGTGGTCTAGCAGGCCGGGTGTCGGACTTGACTGCATGAGGTCCCGGGTTCGAATCCCGGGTCGGCCATCCAATTTTCTAATAAAAGAAAAATGTTGGTCGGGATTGGAAAAAGTGCCTGGTTGGCGATAGGCTTGCTACCTATCACATTGTGGGACTTAGTGTCTTCGGCTAGTCGTGGGTGCCTTGGTTGTACCTCTGCCTACCTCTTCGGGGATATGGGCGTGAAGATACTAGTTTCCATACTGCTCCATATTTGCACTGTGCCCTCTTCTAGTTGAAAATCAAACTCGTTGTTATACAAGAAATATGTTGAAAGATTACTTTCATTTACATCTTTGTCAAGGACTTTTACTTTTTAAGGTGAACATGAGAACTGCAACCGATCCAAAGACGAACCAAACCAAGATACTCATGCTAAGTTGCCTCGTACACAACAATTTCCCTATTGATAAACCACCACCGAATCCACCATTCAACTCACATTTTTGTGGTAAGTTAATTTATTTGTTTATCTCTACTTAGGTGCATTTTTTTTAAATATTGTG
Organism: Calephelis virginiensis; assembly: GCA_002245475.1. Classification (NCBI taxonomy): domain Eukaryota; kingdom Metazoa; phylum Arthropoda; class Insecta; order Lepidoptera; family Riodinidae; genus Calephelis; species Calephelis virginiensis. The sequence goes on along the minus strand of NJDC01000352.1, from coordinate 373,332 downwards.
TAGCCTTTTAGGCTCTAAAATGATTAAATTCGATCGGAATGTGTGATTTAATTAGGTGTATTGATATATTTTTTACATGCTTTTATTTGTAAACATATATATGATTAGATAAATATATGATTGTTGAAAAAAGCGTCATCAGTTCCAGCTATTCTCTTTATTTTTTATCGCGTTTATAGCAACATTGTTCACAAATTTAAATATACTTTTAACCAACTAAGGAAGTGGTTATATGTTAGACTCCTCTATGATTTCTCTGTCATTTTTAAACCGATTTTAAAAATACTTGTATTTGAAAGAGCGCACTTCTGAGTTTTATCCCATTGCCACCAAACCTGGATTTGTTGTTGCAATCCCAAGGAAATCGAGAAGAATACGCATTTTTTGAATACATAAATGACTTATTGATATCGAAATCGTTTTTATTTGTATTACTGCACTTCAGTTATAAATAAAATTTTAAAATTTTATAAAATTTTAATGTCGCCCATCTAGTCAAATTTTCTGTTTAGTCCCGATTTTTAAGCAACATGTATTTTTTTAATAATAACGTCCACACCTGGGAGCTTATGAAGCTTTTAAAGACTGTATCAATGAGGGCTTAAATATTTCGTACAACCACTTCCAACAGGAAAATAAATAAAAACCTACACATTCAATGATACGTTGTCATCCTTAAGGTTAAAGTTAACTTAAAGTTTTGCTTTAGGATGACAGGATTGGTTGAAACTGGCAAAGATGACTGTTTCGTATGTTAGGCTACCTATCGTCAAAAATAAACCAGTCCCAACCACTTACTGCTACTTTTTTATCGACTTAAAAAAAGGAGGATATATATTCGAATACTATTTTTTTTATTTATCGACTTCCGTCCGTCCGTTATTAACCTCCGTCATATCTGAACCAATTTTAAAAATTAGTTTTTGACCGCCTTGTTGGTTGAGTGGCTAGCGTACACGACCAACTACACCGACTAACCGCGAGGTTTGGGTTCGATTCCCGACGGGGGCAGGCATTTGTGTGATAAACATTTAAATGTCTGCATTACCGGGTTTGGGTGTTCATTAAATTTATTCTGGTTATCTATTTAAGTGTTTCTATGTATCGGTATCGTTGACTAACACCCATAACACGAGCATATAATTTGCTTACTTTGGGGTTAGATTTAATTTGTGTAACTTGTCCAGAGGTGTTTATTATTTATATTTATTTATTTAGTCTTATTTAAAAGAACGTACTGCCATGGTGGTCTCATTGCCACCAAGTCTAATAATTAATTTTCAATTTAATAATTTTCGTCAACTTCGTTTAACCATAGTAGTCGGAGTCCGTTTTTCGTACTTTTTCTGCGCTTATATTATTACTTTAACTATTACCGATAACTTATTTTCAGTGATGACAAAATGTAATGAACTCTGGCCGCTCGACCTCAAACAAACTTTACCAAACTACAAATCTACTAAACTCACCAAATGCGACACTGAAAGGGAACTACTCAACTTTTTTATGGTTCAGTTCTGGAAAATCGATCCAGATCTAGTAGTAGGCCACGATCTACATGGATTTCAACAAGATCTACTAATAGGAAATATTTTGAACTTGAAAATACCAAATTGGTCACGTCTGGGGAGACTTAAAAGATCGGTGGCGCCGCAAAAAAAGTTTGCAGCAAAAGATGCATTTCTAGGTAGATTAGTATGCGACATAAAACTATCAGCTATGGAACTAATACGGGCGCGAAGTTTCGATCTTGATTCTTTGTGCGTTGTTATTTTAAAAATGCAAGAAGGCGAACGTGTGGACGTCGCCTTAGAAGATTTGCCTCGATATTATGAAAACAGTAATGATCTTCTTCAACTTGTATCACTGAGTATGCAAGATGCATCATATATTCTAAAAATAATGTGTGAGCTGAACGTTATCCCTCTGGCTTTACAAATAACAAGAATCGCTGGTAACATAATGTCACGAACTTTAATGGGTGGTAGATCAGAACGAAATGAGTATTTACTTCTTCATGCATTTACTGAGAAAGGTTACATTGTGCCAGATAAAATGTATGGAAAGAAAGCCTCAGTTGAGGAAGAATCAGATGTGCAAGAAGACGCAGTTTCAAAAAGACAAGCCAAAAAGAAAGCGGCGTATTCTGGTGGTCTCGTTTTAGATCCTAAGAAAGGCTTTTACGATAAATTGATACTCCTCATGGACTTCAATTCTCTATATCCAAGCATAATTCAAGAATATAATATATGTTTTACAACGATCAAGCGAAGAAATGGTGCAATGTCAGATGAAGATATCAATAACCTCATTTTGCCGGGGCCTAAAACTGAGTTTGGTGTTTTACCTACAGAGATTAGAAAGTTGGTTGAAAGTAGGCGGGAAGTGAAGAAATTGATGAAATCCCCAGACTTGGCTGTCGATCAGTACATGCAATACAATATAAGACAGATGGCTCTTAAGTTAACAGCTAATTCTATGTATGGTTGTTTGGGATTCACACATTCAAGGTTCTATGCCAAACCGCTGGCGGCATTAGTCACTATGAAAGGAAGAGAAATTCTTTTAGATACCAAAGAAATTGTTCAAAAACTTAACTATGAAGTTGTTTACGGTGACACTGACAGTCTGATGATTAACACTAATATTCAAGATTACGATTACGTATTTAAAATTGGCAATGATTTGAAAAGGGAAATTAATAAAAAGTACAAGCAAATCGAATTAGATATAGATGGAGTGTTTAAATATTTGCTTCTATTAAAGAAAAAGAAATATGCTGCAGTTGTTATAAGTAGGAATAAAAATGGAGAATTTGTTTATACTCAAGAGCATAAAGGTTTGGATATTGTTAGACGCGATTGGTCCCAACTGGCAGCTGAAGCGGGGAAATTTATATTAACTCAAATTCTTTCTGAACAATCAGCAGATGAAAGGATAGAAAGCATTCAAAATCATTTAATCAAACTCAAAGAAGACTTACTTAGTAATAAAATGCCTTTGTCTCTGTTAACGATTACAAAACAACTAACGAAAAATCCTAATGAATATGCAGATAAACATTCTCAGCCACATGTTCAGGTTGCTTTAAGGTTGAATAGCAAAAACAGTAGGCGTTTCAAAAAAGGTGATATAGTTCCATACATCATTTGTGAAGACGGAACGGCAAATGCTCCAACCCAAAGAGCATACCATATAGAGGAGCTTAAAAATTCTGAACACCTTAAAATAGATTATAAATATTACCTTGCACATCAGCTACATCCTGTGATATCTCGGATATGTGAACCCATAGAGGGCATGGATCCAGCACGTGTCGCGGACTGTTTAGGTCTAGATCCTTCCGGGTATAGACAAATCATTAAAAAAGAGGCTAACACCGACACATATGAAGTGGAGAATGAGAAGGAGAAGTTTAGATATTGCAATGAATTTACATTTATTTGTGCTAATCCAAGTTGTAAGACAGAGAATAGAATAAGGGAAACATTTGTTAAGTTGGATAAGGAGAATTTGTCATTTTTGGATAGATGTCAAAACGAAAGGTGTAATGTCAAGCCAGTGGATTATTTGCAATGTATACAAAATCAGCTGAGTTTACAAATCCGTCAGTACCACGGACAGTATTATGAAGGTTGGCTGTCCTGTGAGGACCCTGCATGTGGTTACCGAACAGTGAAACTGCCTCAGATATTCGCTTCAAGCTACCCGGTGTGCAGGCAGTGCGAAAAAGGAGTTATGTTCAGAGAATACACAGAGAAAGATCTGTACTTACAAATCAACTTCTTTTTATTCCTATTCGATCTCAGCAAACACAGCTCTTCAAGTAAGTTTTTGAAATTATATTAGGTTTTGGACGATTTCAGCATTTTTTGCATATCCGGTGTTGGTCTGGGCTCCTTTTGCAGAAAAGACCATCTGCCTTCCTGCCAGGCAGCTCGTAAAAGGCGAACATAGGCTTACCGTCACTAACACCGTGATATCTGAGTAGGTGATAGAGTTTCGCAGCGACTCACCCGGATTGGTACCACCGCCTTACCTATTCCTGCCGCCATAACGTCATGACGTGTTCCGGTTTGGAGGGTAAGGTAGCCCGTAAATTTACTTTTGCTCGACGCCTAACATGCCGGCCTCAGGTTGGCATCGCACCATTACCACCTCTGGTGTCTCTAGGCGGCGTGAATTTCTTACCATCAGGAAATCCGTCTGCTTGTTTGCCTTCCAATATCATAAAGAAAATATTTTTTCTCAAACAAAATCAATATTCTACAATGTTACAATTTTCTGCTCTCTTGTGAAATAAAATATTTTAACCGATTCTAAAGTGAGAGGGTTATCAATTCGAAGGTATAAATGTGTGTTTTTAAACTTTTGTTTTGTTGGTGCTTGGCCAATCATAAACCGATTTTGATGATTTTTTTCGGAAATGTAGATCAGGGGGGTGATTAGGTATCTCAGTTGCCAACTCAAACTGCATAAGTGTACATCAAATGATGTCATTTGTGTTTGCTATCTGTATTGTATTTCTGTTGGTCACTGGAGATAGCAAATATAAAACACGTCATTTGACAGTTATTTGTTGTACCCTTTTCCATTTTGAGTGAGCAACTGAGTTACATAATCAGCCCCCAGGATTCAGAGGTGGTCTTTTATTAACTTTTAGTTGAGTGGTTTTTGAGTATGCATAATTTTATGTTACGTCTATGTTGATGACGTCATTTTTAATGATAAAGACTACATACTAGGTCAGAGGTTCCCAAACTTATTTCATGTAACGCCCACTTTGAAAATCAGTTGTTTTGTAGCGCTTCCCCCCCCTCGTTTTTTTCTTGTCAATAACCTCAATAACATATTTGTTGCGCCTAGTTTAAAAAAAAACATTTTTTTCAAGATTTATACCGCCCCCCTCTAGGCTTCCAGCGCCTTCCAGCCAAGGGGGCGTTATCGCCCACTTTGGGAAAGGCTGTACTAGGTGGAAATGTATGCCTTATTTAAAATAACTCAAATCTCCTAGTGGGACGTTGATAAAATTTGTATCTTGGGTCCACGGGCTGTCTTTTAAAAAAAAACTTTTCAACTCGCACACCTTGGTGGAATCAGTAACCGAGGGTGGTATTCCCAAACATTTATGACTTAGGAACCTTCAAGAGCAGAGCGTACACATTCCTTAAAGGTGGGCAACGTATCTGCGATACTCCTGGTGTTCTGGATGTCCATTCCATCAGGTGACCCACTTGCTTTAATCAAACCAAATTTAAGTATTTGGAGTCGGTATTTTGCACTTTTACTGTGCCTCAATATTTATGTGTTAAGACAGCAATAATACACGGCTCATGATTATAAGAGATTACCGTCGCCTATATACACCATAGATTTTGTATATGCGTCTTCGTTCTATGACCAGAATTTGACATTATCATTATGGCGGCTGGAATAGACAAGTTTGTGTATATCGTAAGAGACGCCAGTGTTTTTGTTGGTAATGATCCATTTAATCTATGCTTGCCTCTTACGAGCTGCTTGGCAAAGATCTATTTGTCTCTCTCCACTCCTCGATTCGCCTGTACGGGCCTGGCGTGATGGCTGGCGGCCCCCATCGCCGCATCTGCCTCTTCGTACCGACGAGGACGGATCGGTACGCGTCGCCTCCAGGGAACGCCCTAACCCGCCCTGCGATACTTTTTCGGATTAGAATTGCAGTCCAATGGACTGGCAGGGATCGCGACGTGCACGTTTCCGACCAGTGACCCCTCTAGACAGGTTTGTCAGGATCGTGAGGTCTGGCACTCGATACTCTCTACCTACCCCGTAAGGGACTTGGCGTGAAAATATGTGTGTATGTATGGTAATATGTAGTCTATGCTACTGGAAGAACCCAGACTAAAATGGGTTCAAAACTCAACTAAGAATTTTGGTAAAAATAACTTTAAAGTTTTTAAAGTTCATAATTTATTATTTTCAGAAATGAAAACCTCGCCACAAATAATTTCTGCGTATCAAACTTTAAAAGAAATGGTTGAAGATTGTTTAGCTCACTCTGCATACTCGGTAATAAATCTGTCTAAACTGTTCAGATTCTTTTCTGTGGACAAAAGTGAGAGCAAAGTGAAGAATGAGTCCCTCGACATAGACATTTTACCTGAGACTGAACACATTGATGCCTTAATGGAACTGGGAACTTATTGATGTGTTTTGTAGATAAATTGTGTATTAAATTTTATTAATATAAGAATATTTACAATAAATTTTAGTTTACTAAAATTGTATTTTTATTAACACCCGACAAACGACCGATGTGATAAGTTTGACGTGTCTGTCTGTGGCATCGTAGCTCTTCAGCGGATGGACGGATCTTAATGCATTTTTTTTACTTTAAAGCTCTCGTGATCGAGATGGTTATTAGCTATAGATTATGGAGATTTATCCAGGCGTTCAAGGTCATGAGCTCATTTGTATGCATCGCACTGGATATAAGAAGCACTATAAATAAATAAATATTCCTGGACAAGTTACACAAATTTAATCTAATCACAAAGTAAGCAAATTATACACTTGTGTCATGGTTGTTGGTCAACAATACCATTATATAGAAATACTTGAATAGATACCAGAATAAATTTAATACACACCCAGACCCGGAAATGCAGACATATAAATGTACATCACACAAAAGCCTGCCCCCGTCGGGAATCGAACCCGAGCCTCGCGGTTGATCGGTGTAGTTAGGCGTGTACGCTATCCACTCCACCAACGAGGCGGTACATATATGAGAGCAAACTGTTAAAACCCTAACTAATGCTGATACAACTGAGCTGGTCTGATGGAGCTCGAAGATAGCCTTTAATGTCTACTGGTCAACACATCGAGTTTGGACTCTTAACTAGATCTATTCATATTTTCTGATAACGAGGATTTGATGACAAGGAACTGATGAAATAACTAGGAGGCGACTAATGGATTATTATTTAAAAGTTATAATATTGTGTTGCGTAATCTTTGCAGTTTATCTAAAGCACATCGAAAAGACAGGTGTTTGTGAGAGTGTATATCTGTCTGTGACATCATAACTTTTGAATGGATGAACTGATTTCGATGCGATGATTTTTGATTGAATACTGACGTGATGGAGATAATTCTTGGCTACATTACGTACAGGTTTTGTCGGGGTTTTTAAGATTATTGTGTTTAGAAGAGAGTAAAAATGCTAACAAACAAGTTTGTCATGTGACAGTCCCCAATGAAAAAATGAGCGATTCTTAATAAATAATGAATGGAAGTCGCAACTTTTCGAAAATCCGCTTAAACAAAATAAAATGATTAATTTGCAACTTCAATGAAAAATACTGTTTTACGCCTCCAAAGCCACATTGAGGATACATAGCAACTGCTGATATGCGGAGATTACCAAAACAAAAAAATAAAATGACACGAGAAAAAATTAACGAGTCTAAATGCGTTAAGTTGGGTTTTTACAGTACGAGCTAGCTTAATCCGAATGCGCTCGCAGGAGTTAAGTCATACATGAGTGCAGAGTTTTGGTTTTTACGTTATAAGTTTGCTGCGATCGAAATACATAAAAATCTCCCTGCACAATTCAGAGGAATTCGACTGATCTGAAAGGTATAACTAGCTGACCTGGTGGGGCTCATATCGGTATTCCCAGCCAATTCTTTACAATGCGATAGTTAGAAGTAATTTGGACTATGGAAGCTTCCTGTTTAGTACTTACATAAGGTTGACATCCTCTTACATTTGCTAGAGAGTTGCAAGTAGCCGAATTTGCCAAGCTTGTTGAAAAGCCATTTTCGGATGTCTCAGTGTAACCAATATTTCAAAAAAATCCTTTCCTCTGTTTACGGTCAGTTTTGAGGCCTTAATATATAAACCTGTGATATCTCTTGATTAGGCCACAAAGAGAATGATCCCCATGCAAACCATATATTAAATGAAATCATGTCTAGACGATGACCAGACTGGTTAACTGTTTATACAGATGCTTCAAAGTTCGCACAAGATGGCGCTGTAGGGGTAGAAGTCTGTTCACAGATTACTTAGTAATGCTAAGTCTGAATTCCAATATACTAAGTAATCCTCAGCTATAAATGCCCTCTAGAAACCTACATTTTCACTGGTGAGGCCACTGCTCTTTTGGAAGCTCAGTAGCAATATAACCTGAACATACCTGTACTTTTTTCTGATTTCGTTAGCAGTTTACATCTGCTTCTTGGTAATCCCTTTAGTTCCCAATCTAAATTCCCATTAATCTTAAAGCTAAAAGAAGCATTGTACAATAGGTCCCGCTTAAAATTGAAAGTAGAACGAGCTTAAATCCCAAGCCATAGTGGTATCAAAGAAATTGAGTCTGCTAACTCCTGCTCTAAAAAGGCTATAACCATTGGGTATAACCAATAACTCAAAAATTTATCCGCGTGATTTGAATTATTTTACTCAAGTTAGTGTCATGGAACTAAGCATGGTCAATTTCTAGACGCAAAAAGGCAGATATTCTGCCAACGTGCAAGGAGTCATCCTCAAAAATCATGGTTGTTCAATTTAAAAAGAATCTGATGTTTCTTGCATCATTAATTTACTACTCAACCACAAGTCTACCCGTGTACATTTAAAAAAATACGGGTAAGAAACCACTCCTTATGTGGAAGTGGCTTAAGCGAAGGAACTGTGGAACATATATTCTTCAGCTGTCCTAATCATGGTATATCCTTCCATAAGAAATCCCTCGCCCTACTAACTATTCGTGTCTTTTGTCAGATATGTATCCATTATTTAATAAAGCCCTCAGCAAATAACTAACACATTACAATATAAAAAGCTAGCATTTGGCAAGTCTTTAAGCGATTATTTAATATGGTAAGTATGAGTGTCTGCGTGTAATGTATATTCTGTGTGTTGGTTCTGTATTTTAGTTTTTTACTCAGCTTTGAATTCGTAAAGCAAAGAAGCTCTCCTGTGTCTCTCCCTCACGACAAGATTTTGACAGAATTATTGTGCCAGACGCAATAAAGGCCATATATAAAGGAGACGAAGAAAAGACGTTATCGTTTCGAAACGGAACGCATCGTCTAAACGAAACGATACTAATCTCGCTGAGCGAGCTGCTACACATCACTATCAAGTATCACCAAGTCATGATTGACTGTGCTAATAAAATAATCTAATCAATTAGATTACCACCAACGGACGACAGAAATGTCACATCCCAACGACGAGAAATGTTATCTTACTTTTTTTACTTACAGTATCTTAAATTAAACCAGACTTTTTATCTTTAGTTATAAAGCACTGATGATGCTGTAAAAAGTGAAACCGGTTAGCTATAGCGTAACGTAAAGTATTAAATAAAGTGTACAAGCGATTATCTCAAAGTGTTTATACAACGGAATTCCACCAAGTTCCGACGATAACAAGTACAGATTCTAATAATCACTTTGTACTGAGTATTTACAGTCGTGGTCAACTTATTAACAATAACCGGTTATGTACATACAAATATAAAACCCTATTGATTTCTCAGTAACTGTTATATGCATAATTTGGTCCGATTATTATGCTTTAAATGGCTGTAAATAAAAGAATAAATAAATAGAAAAAAAGTATTTACTCGTAATATCAAATGTTGAACATGTATTCAATTTTAAGGTATAATTCTGTAGCTGGACATTTAATTAAGGACAGTAAACTATAACGAAAAATAGAGTTAAACAAAACTTATAATCTGCAGCATTATAATATCTTTAACAGCTCCATTTTATTACGTGTAAAATCAGTACCCAGTAGCAAAACCTTTGTTAGTAATTACCGCTTGACACCGATGTGGCATAGACATTATCAGTTTCTGGCATGTTTCGACAGGAATGTTTGCCCATGCCTCACAAAAAGCTTTATTAAGTTCATCTAATGTTGTGGTACGATAAGTGGCTACTTTTTTCTTGATTTCGTGCCAAAGGTGCTCGATTGGGTTAAGGTCCGGGCTATTTGCTGGCCAATCTAGCACCGATACTGATTGACTGGTAAGAAACGACTTGACTTAACGGGCGGTATGTTTCGGGTCGTTATCATGCTGAAACGTCCATATAATTGGGAGATGCTCCTCAACATAGGAAAGCATCGTTTCCTCCAATATTGCCCTGTATTGATGATGGTCTAACTTACCCTGA
>NJDC01000352.1:340177-353656 GCA_002245475.1 Calephelis virginiensis | reverse complement strand
CACCACGACAACGCGCCGGCTCACACCTCCGCCGTTGTCATGGCCAAATTGATCGAGTTGCGCTACGAATTGCTGCCCCATCCACCGTATTCTCCAGACTTGGCTCCATGAGACTTTTTCTTGTTCCCAAATCTGAAAAAGTCACTGGCCGGCAAAAGATTTAGGTCGAATGATAAGGTCATCGCCGCCACAGAGGCCTATTTTGAAGACCTCGGGAAATCCTATTTTTTTGACGGGTTAAAAAAGTTGGAGCATCGCTGGTCCAAGTGTATTGAATTGAAAGGCGACTATGTTGAAAAATAAATCTTTACTTTTATTTTCTTTATTTTTTCTTAGGCTTAAAATTTATTGATTGGCCCTCGTATATTTAAGAGAAAATTTTGGACAGCTTACCCTTGCGGACTACGTGACTTGGTACGAAGATGTCTCAACGGAGATCGACGACGAGGTGGCGGAGATCGTTGACGCGGTGGTGAGCGGCGTTCCGGCGATCTTTAAAGTAATACAAAATATATGTTAACTTTATTATGGCACCAGTCGCACCTGGCTGGTAAAATAAAGATATATTTATTTTCCACCAAGTTATGAATAAGCACCAACAACTTCTTGGCGTATAAACTAGGAAATATCTTGTAAGTAAGCGCTTCATCCTAAAATCCTATTTTTTAAACTTACTTTCAGTTGAGTATTTTGAATAGTGCAGTGAGGGTGATACGAGTATATGGGAGGGGAGGGATATTTTACCTAACCACAACCAATTAATTCAACTGATTTTTTGCCAAACAGCCAGTGAATCAGGAATGAGGAGATCCTTAGACGAGCTTAAGATATATTGATGATACATTTAGTAACTAGTCGTTAAAATATGATAGTTTTTACTTACATTCATAAATAACTGAAATAAATACACAGTAGGTATGTACCTGCGTCTATGGTCTGACGATGGCAGTGGTTCCCGATACCGAGGCGGCGAGCGGCGCGGCGAGGGACGGCGGCCCGGTGAGCGACGGCCCGGCGGCGAACGGCGGCCCGGTGACCGGCGACCCGGCGAACGGCGTCCCGGCGACCGGCGACCGGCCGACCTGCGTCGTGGTGAACGGCGCAAATCGATTTCCCTCTCCCTCTTCATGTCCCTATCTCGCTCACCGCGATCCATGGATCTATCGTTCCGCGCCTCTTTCTCACTCCTCTCCGTAGGTGGCGTAAGCCGTAGACGGCGGTAAATTTCAGCCACTTGAAGTTGGACTTCTTCATCGTGCAGCTCCTTCATGCGGTCTGTCCAAAAAGTAATCCATTCCGGCTTGAAATCGTGCTTTGAAGGATCCCTGCCCTCTGAAAAAGAAATACATTATGTATATTTTGTGTCGTTTTCAATTAAAATATTTTATCTAGTTGTTTTCCACCTTAACCAAATATTGTTACTGTCATAGATTTAGGATGTACTAGATAAAGTCAGTTAAAAAGCGAAACCAAAAAAAATATGCGTGAGTGTGAGTAAATTGTTTATGTATGAGTTTTGTTTTTACGATATTGGAAGGCAAACAAACAGACGTATTTCCTGATGGAAAGAAATTCACGCCGCCTAGCGACACCAAAGGTGGTAATGGTGCGTTGCCAACCTAAGGCCAGGATTTTAGGCCTCGAGCAAAAGTAAGTTTACCGGCTACCTTACCCTCCGAACCGGAACACGTCATGACGTTATAGCGGCAGGAATAGGTAAGGCGGTGGTACCAATCCAGGCGAGTCGCTGCTAAACTCTACCACCTAGTCAGATGTCACGGTGTTAGTGACGGTGAGCCTATGCTCGCCTTTTACGAGCTGCCTAGCAAGGAAGGCAGATGGTCTATTTTACAAAGGAGCCTGGACCAACACAGCGAACAATATGCTTTCCCACCGGAACATTACATGGGCAAACCGGCTTGGAAAGGTAAGTGGGTGGATTCCTACTCAGACTAGTGGCTACACATCACAATACCACCAGTGATCTTGTAATGACCCATGTAAACTATGCTTGCCTTTAAAAGCTTCTTTATAGGGATACCGACGGTCCATTGACCATAATTTTACGACACCACACCAACACGGGGAAAAAAAATAATTAGCCAATGGTTGTTTCTTTCTATCAAAAGTTAGTTGCTTAGTTGCTATCTTATGACATAAAAAAACTAGGCTAGGAAATAAGACTTACGTGTAAAAGTAAAGAAGTTATATTGTTCGCCGTGTTGGTTCGGGCTCCTTTGTAGAATAGACCATCTGCCTTCCTTGCCAGGCAGTTCGTAAAAGGCGAGCATAGGCTCACCGTCACTAACACCGTGACATCTGACTAGGTGGTAGAGTTTAGCAGCGACTCGCCCGGATTGGTACCACCGCCTTACCTATTCCTGCCGCCATAACGTCATGACGTGTTACGATTCGGAGGGTTAGGTAGCCGGTAAACTTCCTTTTGCTCAAGGCCTAACATCCTGGCCTCAGGTTAGCAACGCACCATTACCACCTTTGGTGTCTCTAGGCGACGTGAATTTCTTTCTATCAGGAAATTCGTCTGCTTTTTTGTTTTTCAATATCAAAAAAATATATATATAATTTAATAATTATTGTCGTCTAAATATAATGGCCTTGTTTAATTGAGTCCCTAAAACTTGTCAAGTACGCTTCAACAACTTGCTTTCGTGCTTGAACCGTAGAATAAACAAGTTTCTACTATACTTTTCATAAGTAAATACCTGTGATCGCTTAGTGGATTTTGATCCAACACAAACACTACAATTTTTGAGTACTTTTAAAACATTTTTAGCAAAAATTCTGTCGTAGGTTCTTTTTTTTTCATATTTTCTCTGAAAAGTTTTTAAGCTCTACAGCACGACGCAACAGCATCATTAGCTGGATATATCAAGTATACATCTTCTGTTTTAAAATAATCTCTCTTAACAATTAAGGAGTTAGAACACAGATCGCTTGGGTTTGATATAAAAAATATTAAAACATCACTCGCTTTTAATTTTACGAATAATTCTGTTTACAACATACCCAGAAACATAAGTGACGATCATCGTGGTTATTTTCGACAAACTAGCTGTTATAGGCAAATACCACTTTTTTGCAAAACTCTGTTTTATCTTCTGTTCGTAGATAGTGGTCACTATTTTGCAATAACTCATTAAATTTTTTATTATAATTTAAAGAACTGGTGATTTTATCAGTGATGGACGTATTAGCAGCATTTTGTTTCAAAATGCTTGCTACATAATATGGTAGTTTTTATATGGAGTCCATTCATTTCTGTTTAAAATTCGCAACCATTTTTCTCTTAAAAAAGGATTCCTTGGGAATCTATGAGAAAACAAATTTCAACTTATATTATTTCAAGTTACATGACAAAAAATCTGACGGGTTTAGGAGTTGTATTCTAAAAGTGTTAGAAGTATTAACTAATCAAATAATAGAATGACTTTCTTGAGTTCTTGAGCCTTTTTAAGAAATACATTGAACATTGAAAAAAATTTGGAAAAACTTTGATTTATAGACTTAACGCATTCACTGCCCCTCTTTTTGCTAGACCTTCGCCACATGCCGCATTTTTCTATATGAATCAAACGCACATGAGCATTTAATTAACTACACCCAGTCCCTCAAACGCACATACAAGTTCATACTTTTGACGGTGATTTGTTCCCATTGGACCCAAGAAATTATTCTATCAAGAGAAACGACAAACTTGTTTAAATTAAACATGTAGATAAGTATTTAATTTTTATAATTAATGTTTTTATAATCATATTTCAACTTTTTTAGTTAATGCGGATAATCTTTTCGTCAGCATTATGGTTTTAAAATAAAAATAAATTATTAAGATCACGCAGTAAAAAGTTACGAGGTAACACACATAAAAAAATACCTTCGAATTGAAATCCTCTTCTTTAATTCGGTGAAAAATTACCAAATGTGAGTGATCCAGGGAATAATTTATTAGACATAAATAGAATATTACAAAATTAATAGAACTCGAATGTATGTTAAAGGCATTGGACACAACTCACTAATAAATGAACTAACAGACAATTTATTATTTTAAATAATATCTTTGCTTATTCCGTTTAAGGGTACAAACTACTCTTATATAATATAAAACTATGCAAATAAATATATTGAAAAAATTGTTTTCTGAGCAACGCAGTTCTAAATATTCTTATGTCAATGTTATATTTACCTATGAAATGTGTATTTATTAGGATTGTAACATTTTGTAACATCACAAGCTCTTACAGAACACAACATCGTAATTGCTTTTATATTTTTTTTCTATTTAAATAGTAAGATTATGAAAGGCTTTGTTGATCTTGTACATTCTACATCTATGGTTACTGTACTCACCACTTTGTATTTCCTTGTACCGTCTATTCCAAAATTTCTTCCATTCTTCCGGATAAAGAGGGTGCTTTTCAGGATTCTTTTCATGGTAAGCTAATGCTTTTCTGGCAGATTCCTCGTACACCTTGCGTTTCTCTTCGGCCAGTTTCAACTTGTATTCATAATTGGGTGGACGCTAGACAAAAATCGAAAAAAAATTTAGATTTTAGCGGTTTCGTTGAGAAATATACTTTTATGACATAAGATAGTGAACAAGATCATGGCTATATACGGATCACGGATAGACACCACAGACCATCGCTGTCTCGTGACCAATATATAAGACCAATTGTGCAAGTTTTCCCGCCACATTACCCACGCACCGGAACAAATACATACTAGTATTATAAATGTAAAGTCCATCTGAGACATACTTTCTCGAAATAACTACTGTAGCACTTAAATCTTTCATTCACCATTAGTCCTTTGAATGTTGATTTTCAAAACGAAAAGTCGCTAGTATTTCCCATTTATCTATTCATCTGTAAGGTCCCTTTTACTTATCACGTAATGAATATCAAATAACTTTTGCATCTAGTATTAATAGTTACAAAAACCGGATTCATTTTCATGACATCATATGAATAATGTGCATAATAATATTATAAAAGCCAATAGGGATCTTGATCAATTTTATATGAGACCTCCTCCGAATCATGAACCTTCAATCTACTTTCCGAAAACAGAACCATCAGAATTTATTCGCTGTTGCAGAGTAATCTTAATTTTTGTAGTCGGTTAAAAACTGTAGGCCAGGTTTTGAAAATAATTTTGAGACTAGCAAATAAGACTAACAGTGCTAGTAGGATTTAATCGAGGAACTAGTACTAAAAAAAGAAAAATAGTGCTAGTAGGACTAGCACAACATACCAATGAAATACCAGCTGTTTGCCCAGGACTTCATCAGCGTAGAATAGTTATTTCGGACAGTTTTAAATTTTTTGCGATTTTTTAATACGGTAGACGATCCGTCGTAAATCCGCAGGTTTACGACGGGTCGGTATTAGCTGCGTTTACCCAATTTGAGATAAATTATTTTTATATATTAAAAAGGTGAGATAAGGTATTTTTTAATTCGGATCTTATACTAACGGATTATCAACTAGAATGTTTTCTATAACTATATAACAACAGTCTATTATTTTTTTAAGTCTGGGAGGATTGGCAGTACGCGCTGCTTCAATCACCGTCCGTCGATTTTGTTAAGAAATATTATATAATGTTTTATAGAAAAAATAAAAAATAGGCATTGAATTTTGAGTTTGATAAATTTCTAATAAAACCTGAAAAAGTACATACTAAAAAGTCATTGTTTTCGTATTTTTTTTAGTACCGAGTAAAGTTATAAGTACCGTGTGTTGAGTCGTTACTTAATCTAGATCTTTTGACGAACTATGTAACATATTTCGTCATTATTAAACAAATCATATTTTATGGTTTAAAATTGTATCAAAGTAAGTAATTTCGAATATCTTGGTTTTAAACTTTTACACAAAATACCTTGTGTTTTGATTAAAAGGTAAATATTTCAAGTAAACATACTATGTCGTTTTAGTATTCAGTATAAATGAATAAAATATAGAAAATCATAAACAATATAAGGCACTGTCATATAATAGTTACCATTTCTGTTGATGCCGTTACGGCGGATTTAGGTGGCGGTTTCGAATAAGCAGGATACTCGCGCCTCTTCTCCGGGTACGGCTGATAGCGATGTTTTATATCAGGTCTATCTCTGTAACCATTCGATGATAAAATTGTTACTATTTGGAGACAAACAAGCACACGGATGAGCTTTTTTATACAATACAAGTGGAGGCAAAGTGGGTTAACTGATGGATAGTAATCATGGCCATCCATTATACCGGGGGGCTGATTATGTATCGCAGTGGCCAACTCAAAATGAAAAATTGTACATCAAATAGCTGTCAAATAACGTCATTTGTGTTTGCTATCTATGTTGTATTTCTGTTGGTCACTGGAGATAGCAAATACAGCTTTTGATGCAAACTTTTCCATTTAGAGTTGGCCACTGAGAGACATAATCAGCCCCCTGGAGTATCACAGATGCGTTGCCGGCCTTTAAGGAATGAGTACTATCTTTTATTTTTTTTATTTTACTATCTTTACTATCACAAAGGGCATGCTCCGCTGGTTCGGTCATGTGGAAAGAATGACAGATGAAAGATTGACAAAGCAGATATACAATGCGAATGTGGATGGATGTAGGTACCCGGGGAGACCAAGGTTGACATTTCACGATCAGATCACCCGGATATTATCCGAGGGTGGTGTCAAGAGTCTCCGAAACCGGCGTGTTTGTATGAAAAGGGTTATGAATATGAAGGAAGCAAGAAAGGTTTGTCAGGATCGTGAGGTCTGGCACTCGATACTCTCTGCCTATCCCGTAAGGGACTTGGCGTGAAGATATGTATGTATGTACCAAACATCTCCTCAGAGCAAGCCCTTATGATAGATGCGGTAGAAAATACTGAGTGGTCCAAAATTTCTACGCAACGCCAAGGAATCAAGCCGATTGGTAATTGCCCGGTCATTGACAATTCGAGTTGCTCTACGTTGAATGCGGTCAAACGGAAGGAGCTGGTACTGAGGAGCCCCTGCCCAGAGTTTATAACAGTACTCCATTTGCGGCCGAATTTGCGCTTTTGTAAAGTTGTAAGCAATGGGTCGTCTTTAAATACTTCCTCGCTTTACTAAGCCCACCAAGATTTTTAGAGGCTATTTTAGCCTTCTCCTCCAGATGACCACGAAATTAAACATCACTGGAAATGTCAACGCTAAGTATAGCAATGCAGGCTGTGGCAGTTAGGAAAACGCTCTCAAATCGAGGAGTTGCAACAAAGGGAGTCTTTTTAGCGAAAAACGCACAAACTAGCGATACTAAACATTCATATAAATATAAATACCAAAAATTATTTTTGTTGACGCTTTTTTAATGTACAATGTGTCTGGCTTGGTTCGTAAACACAGATTTTATTGAAACTTTCAATTTTAAGATTGTTGGTGTCTAATTATATTCACTCATAATGTGTACACATACCTGATAGGCATCCGTGGTTCAGGCCTCCCCGGCTTGAAGTCTGCCTCATCGCTGATGTCCGAAAGCGCTTCCGATGATTGACGTATTGATTTTTTTACAGGCTGAAAATCAATTTAGGTAATTTAAATCAGTTTAAAAATACAATGTCACAAAACACTGCAACAAAAAATTAATAATATTCTTACAGCATTTTTCTTAGGCCTAGAAGGTGCATTCACAACCGGCGGTGACGGGTCCTTTACAGCTCTAGAAAGAAATTCATAATATCATATTAATAACCATACCAAAAATTATGCACAGTAAAAGTACAAAAAACCAGACTATTGAAAATGAAATAAAAAATGAAAATTATTTATTTGCGGAATATGTGTATTAAAAAGTTGTTACAAAGATATTTACGGATACAACAAATTCTACCACATTGTGGTGTGTAAATATTGAAATAAATTTAGAGAAATTAATTGTTTATATACATTTTAGTATTTAAATCACAGCACTTATTTATACATTCAATTTATATTTTATTTATTTGCATGTTTAATAAGCTTCATAATTTGTTATAAATAATTTTAAAGGTAGATTAATTATATTTATAATTATTAATCGCCCAGTCGTTTATATTATAAAAAGAAGTCTCACGGGCGCGTCTACCGTCTGTACGCGATAAACTCAAAAACTGCTCAACGGATTTTATACCTTTTCCACCTTTTCCGAGTGTTTGCCGTTAAAGGTTTAGATGTATAATTAGTTATGATTTTGTGTAAATTTGACATTTGCTCAACAATTCGGAAAAATTTAAACCCGTTTGGAGCTTTCACTGAAAACGCTGCCAAAACCCTTCGAGTTAGAAAAAAACAATGTATAAGAGAATTGTTCCTTTTTTGTAGCTTAACAAAAAAGTCCGCCGGTGGTCTGTCTTTAAAAGAAGTTTCATAAAATGTGGTGGTCAATCCACCCTTAATGTAGTAATTGTCAAACTGTTAAAATGGATTCAGTTGTAATCGTTATCATATTGAAGCCTTTAAGCTTTCATCTACCTACCTATACAAAAAAAAACACCATTTCTAGTGGACATCGCATAACGCCTGAATATACGGACCAATTCTGTGAAACCAGAGAAACTACAGGGAAAAAAAGAAAAAATATAATCGATATAAACTGTTAGTAGCTGTTGATGCCAAGGGATACGAGGTTCACGGGGTCGGCTAATGTAAAAGAAAAAAAACTCCTTACACTAAATGATTTCATTGAAAATTGTAGAAGTTATCGCAAAATTAAAAACACCAGCGAAATTATAATTGACGCTAAGCGAGAACGGGCGATGCGGGAAGCAGGGAGCGGGCGGACCGAGTACCTGGTAAATGGCTTATATACATAACATCCCTTTACTTATTGGATTTGTTTTCTTTTTGAAACTGCATAATTTTGTTTGAATATATACCATTATCTTTTATTTAAAGGCGTTTAGTTTCTTCCCGTAATTAAATTTTTAAGTTTATGATAAACCTTTTTTTTTCGTGTCGTGAACCGATTAAGTGAGACCACCTCTGAATCGTTAACTACATTTCGAGAAAAAATACCATAATAAAACAATCGTTATTGGTCCAGTAATAGCGTAACAAACCTACAAACGAATTAATAACCTCTCCTTTTTCATGACGGTCAAAAATCTCTAACTAATCAGGTAATGTAGGGCACAGAACCTACATTAAAACTTGCAGTACGAGAAAATTTACTATAGAGACGATTTTAATGGATTGGTTAATTTTTAATTTAAAATTTTAAGTTCGTTATGGTAACACTTTTGTCATCAGAACAAACTAGACCGTTACCGAATACATGCATGTTAATCGCAAACTATAAATAAATTTCACGGACAAATTACACAAATTGAATCTAACCCCAAAGTAAGCAAATTATATGCTTGTGTTATGGGTTAGTCAACGATACTAATACATAGAAATACTTAAATAGATACAAGAATAAATTTAATTAACACCCAGACCCGGAAATGCAGACATCTAAATGTTCATCACACAAATGCCTGCCCCCGTAGGGAATCGAACCCGAGCCTCGCGGTTGATCGGTGTAGCTATACGTGTATGCTAGCCACTCGACCAAACTTCGACTAGAGGTTATTAATTAGTGTAGCAATATTCGAGGATTTTTTGTGAACCATGAAAATAATAATTTGTATATTATTAATAATATACGAATGAGTCTAATCTTATTGAAGAATTACTTTATGATTAATTGATAATAATTGTTTAAAGATATGAGAGTGTGGATATTATTGCTGTATGATATGCTGTGAGTATACTTGGCGTGTATGATATCCGAAAGTGCACCATTTAATTTGTAGTGTGAGGTGTACCAAACGCAACGCAATTATACTTTAACTACGTATCTTCACGCCCATAACCCCGAAGAAGTAGGCAGAGGCACAACCAGGTCACCCACGACTAGTGGAAGACACTAAATTCAACAATGTTATGGCAAGCCTATCGCCAACCTGACACATATCTGATCTCGGGTATCGTTATTTTTGTTAGAAAATTGAAAACACACATTTTCTTTTATTTTTGTCGCCCGACCTGAGGATCGAACCCGGGAAATCAAGAAGTCAAGTCCAACACCGGACAACTAGAAAACAGATGCTATTTCTTATAAGGTAAAAAAGTTTTAACATAAAACAATGTGATAAATGTAAAATATAGTAATATACTAGCTGACCCGGCAAACGTTGTTTTGCCATATAACTAATTAAATGACGATTGATCAGTTATCGACCCGGGATAAAAAATGACTATTAAAAATAGGGGTTTGTGAAAAAAGGGTGAAAATTTAGGGTTGTATGTACTTTTATATGCTGTATCATAAAAAAATAAAAACAAAAAATTTTGTATGAAAATTGCAAAAAAAAAAATTTAGGGGTGGATCACCCTTAACATTTAGGGGGATGAAAAATAGATTTTGGCCGATTTTCATAGATACCGGTTAGGCACAAAAAATTTCATCAAAATCGGTCAAGCCGTTCCGGAGGAGTATGGCAACGAAAATTGTGACACGAGAATTTTATATATATTAAAAAAAAAATAATAGGTTAGAATATTTTTTTTATTATTATTCATGAAAACTTACCTTTTATTTCTGTTGGGGTTCAATTCTGAAAATGAAATTACACGAAATTAATCAAGTCCTGTAATATATATAGTTAACATAACATAAAACGAATGTCTGCTACAAAAGTTTATATTTCATTTTTAAACCCTACGGAAAAAGAGGGGTATTATAAGTTTGACGTGTCTATGCATGTTTTTCTCTGTGGCCCTATAACGTTTGAACGGATGGACCTGTTTCTCATACTAATATTCACTCATCTCCTACTATTTTGTTAAATTTCCAAATTCTTTTCTTTTATAAAAAACCTCTTGATAAAAAAAAAACATTAGCATTTTTTTTTCCATCCGCTCAGACAAGATGCTATGACCTAAGGAAACAGGGAAAAATTGATGAACTTACGCAAGAAGTTTAACAACCCAGCTTCGGGTTGGCAACGCACAATTATCATCTTGGGTGTAGGCAGCGTGTGTTTCTTAGTATCAGGAAGGCCGTCCGCTTGCTTACCTTTTTGTTCCATACAAAAAAAAAACTCACCTGTATTAAGAGAATTCAACAGTTCTACATCAACTACTTCCTCGAAAGTGCAATCGGGTTTTTCGGAGAAATGATGTCCCTTAAATATCCATTGCAAAATTTGTTCCCTGAAATATAAAACTCATCTATAAAAAAAAAGTCTCATCTGTACATCTATAAAAATAAAATTGGAGTACCTGTTTGTAATATTAAAATAAGCGCTTTTTACATGGTTATGAGTATACCTACTTACTTATCACATCTAGACCCTTACGGGGTAGTAAGAGACTAACGAGTGCCAAATGCCACGATCTATGAAATGAATGTATAAATAATGATATAAAGGTTATTGGCTTCTGGTAAGTCCAATTCATTAATAGCGCACTCTTTTTCCTGTTGTGTTACGCCATAATACGTATACATTTTTTTAGCGGAAAATTGAAAATTAAATAATTTTATTACGATTTAAGTATGAATTTCCGCAAAGTGACGCCTTCTTCTATCAACATTCTTTACATTTTTCGTCAGTCTATCTGTATGTTTGTTCCACCTAATCTCTAAAACGACTGGACAGATGTCGAGGGACTTTCACTGACAGGTCGCTGATGTAATAAGGCCTTACTTTTATATGAGAAAAATCTTAAAAAAAGAACAAAATAGCGCTTTTGTCTTTTTTTTTTTGCACAGCTGGTATAAATACAAAGTAATACACACTTGTCCCTGTCGTACTCGTCCTTGTCGAAGTGCACGGGCCTCATGCGGCCGTACTTGTCCTCGATGCGCTGCGCGAGCCGGTTCATAGTGATGCTGACGCCCTCGCGGAACTTGTTCTGCGACCGGTAGGGCGCCAGCAGCGCACACGCCTTGCTGAAGTGCCGCACCTGGGGACCGTCTCCAGTTATATCCCATCGCATCTGCGGTCTAGTGGTCCGTTTTTATCGATTTTTTACTAGAAACATCGTTGCCCAGGATTTGCCGATTTGATTTGCCACCTTTCACATTTTCGGACTAAATACCTTCGGCTAATCGTGAGTGCCCTGGTTGTACCATTGCCTGCCGATTCCAGATACGCCCGTATTCATCGACAGATACTTACTTATGTAATCTTAAATTTAAGGTTCACACTCTTAACAGTCAGATCCGCGAAAGAGTGTGATTGAAAGGGTTTCGTGTTTCGATACTCTCTGCCTAGCCCGTAAGGGTCATGGCGTAAAACAGGTATGTGTAATCTTCAGTTTTTTCGAACTAATTCACCCTCTAAACTGGAATACGACCGCGTCAAGTACTAACATTATTCTAGCACGATATTATAGCATTATTTTTCCCCGTGTTGGTCCGGGCTCCTTTGCAGAATAGACCATCTGCCTTCCTACCAGGCAGCTCGTAAGAGGCGAGCATAGGCTTACCATTACTAAGACCGTGACATACTACTAGGTGGTAGAGTTTCGCAGCGACTCGCCCAGATTGGTACCACCGCCTTACCTATTCCTGCCGCCATAGGGTCATGACGTGTTTCTGTTTGGAGGGTAAGGTAGCCGGTAAATATACTTTTGCTCGAGGCCTAACATCCCGACCTCAGGTTGGCAACGCACCATTACCACATTTGGTGTTTCTAGGCGGCGTGAATTTCTTACCAACAGGAAATCCGTCTGCTTGTTTGCCTTCCAATATCATAAAAAAAACGAATAGATAAAAACTCTTGATTCTTTCAAGAAACATCTACAAAAGCATTTCTTTGCCATAGCTTAGACTCTCAATTTGTTCATATAATTTTACTTTAGGTTATTGTTTACTTTAATTTTGTTTATTTGTTTCGTTAATTTTTTAATGTTATTTGTTTTAGTTAATTAATTAAATAGTTTATATTTAGTAGTTTATTTATTTGTACACCAAGTCTACTTATTTCATTTATTACTTTCCTTTTACGGGTTGGCGGGAAGAAATTTATTTTATTAGAGATAAGCACACCTTTTGTACTTTATATTATTTTATTTTAAGTATTTTTTTGTAATAACAATTGTGTACAATAGAGTTAATAATAATAATGGTACCGATGCGAACAAGTCGTCGCTAAATTCTATCACCTACTCAAATGATTTTAGAAAGAAACAGACGCTCTCTTCTTATCAGTCGCGTGATAAGATAGCTACTGGCTTATGTTCTTCCAAGGAGTCTAATATCAACGCAGGTTTTAGTCGAAAGGTTTCCAAAAAGTACTGGTTCAATATTCATCCAGTTTTCGCTATTCAAAAGATAGCAGTAAAACTTAGATTTTTATTTCAATAAATTAACAACCTCAACATGATTTTAATCTATACTTATAAAATAACATGCACTGACTGGCTGATTATCATCGCTGAGAGAAAACTATTAAA